>JAPYZE010004783.1:0-10083 GCA_030522805.1 Leptomastidea abnormis | reverse complement strand
CATCGATATCATCATCATAAACATCTTCTATTTCCAAGCGGGTTAATCCTGTATTTTAAATGCAGGACCCGTCTCTTGAAAAATAGATTAAAATCGAATTATCGATGATTCCTAATTTATTTCCTAATTTAATACATTATTCGCTATACTACATTGGGTATATTCAATGAAATGTACAGAAGGTACACCTGGTACCACGATAAGGTGCAGATATACGCGTAGACCCCGCGACGGGTTTCCTAGCGGGGAGAGAGACAAAGAGAGAGATACTCGAGCCGATACTCACAATGTTTGTGCCTTGGCGTCGCTAGCACAGAATCTCGTTTAATACACAGGAACAAAGGCTCTGGCCTTCGGGGTTGCGTTTGATCGCCGGGCGTCCACCTCGTATACGTTGTCACCAAGGATAAAGACCTGGAGGTTATAGCCTTGACTATAGCTGCACACACACCAGTCACTGCACGGTTGATCTCTATATATTCTAAGCACGCGCCCGGGTGCTTACCGAGGACGTCCTACTTCGTTCAGTCTTAATCTCAATCTATCTAATCACGTGCGCTTGCACGTGCGACAGTCTTCTGGTTCAACACCTCCTTCTGCGGCCCCTCGCCTATACGCTTGGCCCACGCCGGCATCGACAGGGACAACTACCGCCTAAACGCGCGTCATGTGACCGGAAGCTTTCTCTCTCTTTTCTTTGGGACGCTCTACATTTTGCGTCTTCCACCTCGCTCTCTTTCGTCGCAGCTCCTGTAACATCTGAAATATATTAATACATTTGCTTGCTTGGACTGAGAGAAAGAGAGAGAGAGAGATGCTGGAGCTCGTCGATACTCGCTGGGTGAAGTTTTATATGCGTCCCAACTCCTCAGCGACTCGAGCGAGGCTGCTGCTCGCCGCTGCTGTCTTGAGCTGGTTCATTTCGGCGGCTTGCTACGCCGCTCTTGGCCCCCTCCTCCGCGCTCTATACTAGCTGCTCCTGAAATACGAGGACACGCTATAGATATAGTAGTACATGTAATATTGATGACTGATGCAGATGGAGTTTTGTTGATTGTAGTATGATAAATTGCATATGTCTGGATGCGCAGATTTACATGTATGCTGAAGGGTCCCCCCTCCATTAACAAAACTGTTCGAAAATTGCTTATATTAAAATTTTATTATCATTTTTGGTTAATTTAAGAAATTTTAAGCCGGTTTGTGCACTTCCGAACCCCCTCTCCTATAACTAGAGCGCCAAAAATCGTATTTTTTACAAATTATTTTTTTTCTTAAAATTGACACACTAAAAAATTGCGAAAAAAATCAGGCACATACTTTTTAATGTTTTAAACAAGCCTGATTTTTTAGACCTCTAATATCATGGAATCTAACCTAAAAAAATTCTGAAAAATTTCAAATTGCTCTGATTTTATTTCGTTATGAGGTGCAAGGCTAATTATTTTTTGGTTTTTTTGTCTTATTAAAAAGTTAATTTGTGATTTTTTTAAGTGGTGGATCTAACCTAATAATTAAAAAAATTGAATTTTGACCTAGTTTTTTTATATTTTCTAGAGTTTATTTAAAGAAAACTTAATGAAAAAAAGTGTTGGTCGATAAAGTTGGTAGAAGAAGATGGTGGTTAAGTGAGATTAATAAGAAGAAAGTTGCTGGGAAAGAAGTGTGGAAAGTCAGTTTGGAAATACGTTTTGGATACGACAATACCGGTCACTGGTAGGCTGTGTGGAACGTCAGTGATAGCGGTTGGAGTCAGTAAAGAAACAGTTACCATAGAGGTAGGAGAGAAGAAAAAGTGAATCTATGATAAAGTTCGGATCGTGGAGACACTGGAGGACGGTCAGAATGCATTATGTGGGCAGGGGACGTGCCTCGAGAGAGTGTTGAGAAGAAAAGTGTTTAGCCGCGTTCAATGCTAGATTTAAGTTTTCGAGGAAAAGTAAAAAGTTTGCTAAGTGAATGAAGAGACGGTTGTTGGTAATCTATGAATTGTGGCTAAAAAGACATTTAAATTGTTGTTTGGTATGTGGTCAGTTTGTTTGGAGGAGATCGAGACATGAGAGAGAGTGAGAAGATGAGATAGAAGGTTACACAAAATGGCAGTGTGACAGAGATGAAATTTCAAAAGAAAGCAGTTATGACTGTCGATGGTTTAGCCTTGATAAACTAGAGGCGACGCATATGAGATGCAGTGTAGAGTAAGAGCGATATTTGATCGCGAGAAGAATGACGTTTGACGCACGGTTTGAGAACCTGTTGCTCGATGTCATATTTTCCGAAGTGTCAGGAAATGACGTTGAATTGAGTGAAGAAAATAAGCTTAAATCTGATGCGCAGTGTGGATTGTAAATCTGTTGCTTGACGGTTAAGTTTCTTCACATTAATAGTAGTTAGAAAGTGTACGGACATTGTGTAAATCGGAAGGTATTACGTCAAGAAAACGGTCAGGAGACTTGCTGCTCGGCGTAAGGGATACCTTCAATCTCAAGAAGAATCTGTTCGAGTAAAATCTCACTGAGGAGGAAAGAGTGAAACAGCAGAGCCTGAGGGAAGTGCAGGCGAGTGATGAGTGTTAAAAACGTTAGCTGAAGAGTTGTGGACGTATTACAGAGAAGTGATACACGTGCCATAAAAAGGAGGTTTAAGACTTCGAAAGTGTCTGAATGTGATTTTCGTAGGTCGTACTGTGGAAAGAAAGTTCAGGACCTCGGAAGTACGTGAAAGTTATTTTCTTAGGTCATACTGTAGAAAAAAAGTTTAGGACCCTGGAAATGTGTAAAAGTGATTTACTGTTGTCATAGGAAGGCAGTATCCAAAAAAGTGTACAAGTGGATTTGTCAGGATTTAATAGGAGAGATTAGCTATGGTTAGCGAAGAAAGTAGACTTTATTGTCGCAAAGAAGCCAGTGAGACAGCTGAAAGAAGTGATAAGTGTCATGGTCGTAACTGAAAGAGACCAAATTCAAGTCAGTGATTAAGATGAAGGAAAATGTGTTTTTAATAAAAGAGAGTGTTAAGAAGCCGGAAGAAGTGTCACTGATAAAAAAAGCAGCTGAAGAATAAAAAGAAAAGTGCAAAAAGAACGTGAGTCAATGGAAAGGTTGTATGTCGAGTCAGTGAAGAGTGGAGATGAATCGTAGAAGAAGAATTGAGACGAGTAGCAAAACGTAAGTTGAGGTTATATCGAGATCAGAGGTGAAGGAGACGAGGATGGCGTTTGGAAAATGTAAAGTAACGTAGTATATGGTTTTCTTTGAAATTGTATCTAAATTATAAAATTAGAAGGGGTACGTGGTTAAGATTTTCTTTTTATTCTTTTAATTTTACATTGTTACGTCGTGGCTCAGAGACGTAACTTGTTCCAAATTAAAAATTTAAAGAAAAATTAATTTATTTACTCTAATTCAAATTTAAATTAATCTTGTTAAAACTTTATTAATGATCGAATAAAAACAATAAAATTTTAATGAAATCAACAAATTGCCTTAATTTCCGGAAAATCACTTAGCGTGATTATTTCACGAGGAAAAGGCCTTTAAGCAAGATAATATGATTAGTTCTTGATCTCAATTTCTACGAGTCCAAATTTTAGTTTTCAATGCTGCAATTACCTTGCTGTTGGATGGCGTACTGCTGACGTTAAGTTGGTCCCAGTGACAAGGTGGTTGTTGGGCAAGAAATTTAAGGTTGTAGTTTCCAAGGTTTAATAATTAATAAAATCAAAGATCTGCTACAGTTACTACTTTATTTTTATCAAGTATATATATTGAAATACAAGAAAAATTTCGATTACAATTTTTGATATATAGTCAAAGATAACAAGAATTACAATCACATTTAAGTATACTAGGAACATTGCCCGATACGAGGGTTACAAGACTGACTAAGGGCAAGTGACCCTTTTGCTAAAATCTACTTGCTTATATACCAGTAACCTAATCAATAATACTTCTCGCAAATTCGCGGAATTATGTTTTGCGGCTCCAGGACAGTGCGTAGATTGCCATATTTGACTTAGCAAAAAAAAACGGATGGAAAGGGGGAAAAAGAAGAAAAGGCTGTTGGTAAGAAAGGAAAAAATTGCGGATGCTATAATACTAGCAAGTTAGATGGCAGCACAATTGGCAGTTTTGATCTGACCATAACAACATGAAGTGTAAAATTGGGAGGGGGAAAGGAGAAAATTGGAAATTTTCTCTGTATTTTTCGTTAAATTTACCGTGGTATAGAGTTAGAAAAACATAAAAAGGAAAATTGGGAAAATTCACTTTTGAATTTACCAAGATTGGAAGGGAAAAGTTTCTAAGAATTCACAGTTGAAGAAAATTTTTTATTAAGGGTAGAATTATAGTTTTGGGAGGGGGAGTTTGCGACGGTATAAATGACCGTCGCAAGAATATTTAAAGAGCCTCTCTCAAGTTTTTGTAACGCTATCATCGAGCCTCTTTAAAGTTTTTGTAACACCATCACCGAGCCTCTTAAAAGTTTTGTAACACCATCACCGAGCCTCTTAAAAGTTTTTGTAACATCATCCCCGAGCCTTATATCATTAAGTCTCTTAATGCTATTTTGTGAAGGATTACCGATATATGATTATAGTAGAGTAACTGTAATTTCTTTACCAAGTATAGATGGCGCTCGTCATGACAATAGTCGAATAGAGTGGGAAGAGATTTGATCGAGAACCACGGAGGTATAAGGATCGAGCCTGTGGACTTCAATATTTTTATAGAAGTTTTTCGTTATCTGTATAACTAAAAATTATTTGATTGAGCCGTGTTAAGAGTGGTTATTGTCTTATTCTTTTCGTTTTTAATCTTTGCTTGTGTATTACTCTGTTCTTGGTGTTTTTTTTTAAGATGTAAGTCCTCTTGCTTTTGCGAGGGGCAAATCAGTGTCCAAGATGGCTTCTGAAAGCGGTGGAGATGACGTAATACACGTTAAGATTACAGGTAAAGATGGCAAGAATAATATTGCCGCCCCCCCCCCAGACGTGGAAATGGATTCGCAGAATGAATTGAAAAGAGACATTAATGAAGATAATCAAGATTTACCGTTGGTGAAAAAATCTCGTTCCTCTAACAACGCGGACGCAAGTCCTACGGCTACAACATCGAATAAAAATGAAGTTAAAGTTAATGGTAAAGATAGCGAAAAGCCAAGGGCTCTTTTCAAGTCAAGTAACAAAGGTTCATATGGTGTATGGATAAAGAAAATCAAAGAAGAAGGTGCAGGCCTCAACGTTTATTACGTTGCTGATGCACTTTTACCTCTATTTGGAAATAAAGTTGAGGTCACAAAAAAAGGTAGATATAGAGTGCTCTGTAAAAATATAGACACTGCCAATGCAATTTTATCTAGCAAAGACTAAAGTCAACATGGTTTTGAGTGTTTTATTCCGGGATACAGAAAAGTGAGACAGGGTCTAGTTAGATACATTCCAGTTCATATTTCGGAAGAGAAAATAATGAAAGCTTGTGAAGCCAGTGCAGAGGTTATTGCTGTTCAAAGACTAAACAAAAGAAACAGACAAGCTAAAGAGGGTGAAGAAAAATGGATTTCAAGTGAATCATTATTGTTGACTTTTGCTGGCTAAGATTTGCCTAGTGAAATGTTTTTATTGAGTGTGAGAACAAAAGTAGAACCCTGTATACGTAAACCTACACAATGCTACAATTGTTTTAAGTATGGCCATGTTGCTAATTACTGTAAAAATCAGGCTAAATGTATTATGTGTGGACAAAATAAGCACAATGATAATTGTGTTGGTGAAGTGCTTAAATGTGCAAATTGTTGCGAAAAGCATAGAAGCATTGACTCAACCTGTAAAATTTTCCAAATGCAGTTGAAAATTAATAGTATCATGGCCAAAGATAATCTTCCTTTTCATGATGCAAGAAGGATTGTTTTTAATGAAAGTGGTTCTCTTTCTAATATCTCCAAAACTAAAAAAAACTATCCTCCACTTAAAGACAAGGATCCTAATATAACATATAGTCTGACTACTCAGGCTGATAGTGTTAGAAAGAATTTGAAATCTACAACTAAGCTGCCAAATAAAAATCAATTGTCAATTCCTACTTCTGTTAATAGTTCTGCTCCAATGATCAATTATGAATTACCAAAATCTCCTGACAAAAAAGTTTCTTCTCCAATTCTATATACTCAAGATCAAGATGCTGCTATGTACAAGTTCAACGTTAGCCAAGGTAAACCTGGATTTGCTGCTGCTGTAAGTGGTGTTTATGATGATGGTGATGGTGATGTGGAATACAACTTTTTTAATGATCCAAATGTAATGGATGGTATATACCACAATTATACTTACAGTAAAATTCAAATGGCCAATGAACTCTCAATGAGGCTAGCAAAAGAAGATAATGAAAAGGATAGAAGTAGAAGCAGAGTTAGAAAACAACAAAAAGGAGATTATGGAGTAAATCAGGGGAGAAGCAGAGGAAGAACAAGAAAGGAAAATTAATCAAGAAAATATTTTTTATATTATTTCTTTTTTTATCTTAATTAATGCACACTTTTTTGTTACCTAATAATTTTCACTATTTTTTTCTTTTTAAGAGAAAAATAAGGAATATTTAATTTTAATAATTTTTTATTACTTTTTCAAATGACAGATAAAATAAAAATCCTACAATGGAACTGTCGTAGTATTAATAATAAATTGGAACTACATAAAGTTTGCATTGATTATGACGTAATTATAATTTTGGAAACTTGGTTGAAAGAACATGATATTTTTAATTTAAATAATTTTGAAACCGTTAGGTTTGATAGATTAGGTGAAGGTGGTAGTATAGCTTTTTTTATTAAAAAAGGTCTACTCTTTGAACCAATCATTTTTAATATTGACTTTGATAGTCTTGAAATAGGTGCAATTACTATTAACACTAAATTTATATACTAATAGTTGCAGGATACAGATCACCTATGAATAATAATAACTTTACTAATGCTGAATTATCGAATCTTTCAGAAGAAATTTTAAAATATAATAATTACTTGTTTGTGGGTGATTTCAATTCACACCACTCCTTTTGGGGTAGTAATAGATGTTGTCAGAACGGTGAAACACTTGTAGAGAATCTTGATTTGGAAAAATTCTTTCTTTTAAACAGTTCTGATTATACTTATTTTTACATTCATGATTCAACTATAAAGTATTCAAATATGGATTTGTCTTTTATTTCTATGAACCTAGCTATGATTACACATTGGAGGGTTTCAGATGATCCTTGGGGAAGTGATTACTTTCCTATTGAAATTGATATTAATATAGAACCTGAATTTACTCCCAGAACTTCATATAAACATAATTTTTCTGGTTTTAACTGGAAAGGCTTTTTAAATAAAATCAACAATGATAATAAGCTACTTTCTGATATTAGTTTTTTAAATCTTAATGCTATAACTTTTTTACTGAATATTTAAACAATAGTATTTCTGATTTTTGCAAAAAAACCTAAAAATTCAATGCAATTTCAAAAAACTTCTTCTAAACCAAAAAAGATTTTTAAAAGGAACACCTGGTGGAATGCTGAATGTGTCAAGGCTAAAAGACGTAGAAAAGCTAAATTTAAATCCTTACAGTATCGATGTAATCTTGATAATTATATTGAATATAAAAAGATAGTTGCCGAAATGAAAAGATTATTCAAAGATACCAAAAAACAGTCCTTTAAGGATTATTGTAAATCGGTTAGTAAAAGGGTTCCAATATCGAGGGTTTGGAATAAGATAAAAAGAGTAAAAAATGGTTTAAAAAACTGTCAGGTTTGTAAAAAGGGCAATAAGGGTTTTTACGTTAATGCAGAGAAAAGTTTTAATAACCTTTGTAAAGTCAAAGACCCAAAATTTGTAATTTTTAATTTAAATTCTTACAATGATAATTTACCTTCGGATAATGAATTATGTGAATCTTTTTCTATTGAGGAATTTAAATTCGCTATAAATTCTGCAAATATTAAATCCACGCTGGGTCTTGATCGCATTAATTATGAAATTCTTACGCTACTTCCTGATTATTCAATCAGAGTCCTCCTTGACATTTTTAACGATTTCTTTTACTTTGGATTATATCCTGATAGCTGGAGTGATTTTTTAATTACATTTTTCTAAAATTGGTAGCGATAAAGCTAGACCGATTGCTTTAGCTTCCTGCTTATTAAAAATATTTGAAAAGATTTTGAATTATCGTTCAACATGGTATCTTGAGAGAAATAAATTATTGCCGGATATTCAATTCGGTTTTAGGAAGAATAAATCCTGCATCGATAATTTGACTCCTTAGTGAATGACATTCACAAGTCTTTTTTTAAAAATAAAAGCCTTGTTGCACTTTTTTTAAACATAAAAGGAGCATTTGACTGTGTTGTTCCTGACTTATTATTAAAAGACTTAGCAAATCTTAATTTACCTAAAAAATACCTTATCTTTTTTAAAAAATTAACATATAGTAGAAATCTATTCCCTTCTAATTTATTAAACATTCATAATCCTTCAGAAGCTACAGTTGGCCTTTCCCAGGGATGCATCTCTAGCCCTCTTCTTTTTACTTTATATGCAGCTTTTTTGGAAAATAGTTTAGATCCGAATGTCCACATGATTCAATTTGCCGATGATATTATCTATACTCAAAATAAAAATATTCCAGAAGCTATTAAAACACTTGAAAAAAATGCTAATAATATTTACTTTTTACTTAAAGAAAAAAATTTAATTCAAGCAGAGAATAAATGTAATTTAGCTATATTTAACAAAAAAAAAAATTAAAACATATAAATATTTCTTAAAACTTAATGGTATTAAAATAGATCCTGTTAATAACGTTAAATTTTCAGGCATGGTTCTCGATAAATATTTGAATTGGAAAGCTCATATAAAATATATAAAGATATGTGTTATGATGTCAATTAATATTTTGAAATGCTTGTGTGGAGTATACTGGGGGTCAGATCCTGATACACTCCTCATACTATATAATTCTATGGTAACATCACGCATAGAATATAGTGGATTTCTTATCTCGCCTTGTAAACCTAGCGATTTTTATGAACTCCAAAAGCTACAGAACAAATGTCTGAGAATTTGTTTAGGACTACAAAATAATACTCCTATTGTTTTAACTGCCGAATCCAAAATTTCTTATTAACAATATAGATTTAAATACTTATGTTATAAATATTTACTAAAAAATTTATCTTTTAGAAACAATATTGTTAAGTGACGAAGTTGGGGGTAGCAAAATTTTTTCATTTTAATATTTAATTTTATTTTCGATATTTAATTTTATTTTCATTTTTATCATTTTTAATACTATTTTTATCATTATAATTTTTATTTCATTTTTATTTCATTTTTATTTCAATTTTAATTTCCATTTCTTTTAAAGTAGCAGCAATAGTCTTAATATCATTTAAATTTAATCTTAATTCAAATAATATTTCGAGCCTATAGTAAATTTTTAGAGCCCCAACTTCGTCGCATAATCGAGAGAAGTCGACTCTCTTATCGCGGCTCGGATATATTGTAGCCTAAACATCCAGCTACAATGTATCCGAGCTCAACAACACCTCCTAGAATAATAAGAGAGTTGGAGGGTGAGGTATGAGAACGAAATAGTAATAAGAGTAGAGTGGAGTGAGGAGGAAAGAGTGTGAGAAGAAACGGCGAAAAAGTAATAGAATATAAGAGTGTAGAAAAATGAGAGGTAAGCAGAGTAGGCAAAAGAGAGAGAGAGTTGAAAATATAAGAAAAGGGAGAAAGCGAAGTCTTAGAGCAGAAGCTCCCTGCTTCGACTTTCTCAAAAGAAAAAGGAAACATCTGGATTGGGAAAATTTGTCAGTAAAGAAAAAGCACGTAAAAGAGAGAAAAGAAGAGAGTAATAAAAAATATGTATAAAATATAAATAGGTCATGGGACCCACGGTAAGAACGAAGTTCTTTAAACCTAAGAAATGTACTAAAAAAGAGAAAATATATCAGGGAACAAGAAAACCGTGAAACCCACGGTAAGAACGAAGCTCTTCGAAAATAAGCACTCGTGTAGTTCTGTGAAAAAAGACGAGTA
>JAPYZE010004782.1:0-10084 GCA_030522805.1 Leptomastidea abnormis | reverse complement strand
TTATTAACATATTGATCTATATAATATACTGTCATTCACATGACTTTGAAGTTTCACTTCTGTCGGGGGTCCCCGAGACCCACACTCGGTTTTTTTTTCTTCTTTTACTTTTAAATTCGAGATTTCTTGGAATTATATCGATAATTGTAAGGACAAAAATAAATGGATATTTACAGTTGGCCGATTTTACTTCAATTAAAATTATTAACCCACTTTTTTGCATATTTACATCTGATATATTATAGAATACCAAGAAAAATATTTTTTAAGTAGAACAAGTCGTGTATGGTAAGACTTATTTTATTTCTCTTTCAGATCGTACAACTTTATTCGCGTGACAAAACTTATCAAAATCAAAAACACTTAAATAGATCTTTACACAATCCCTAAAAAATCTCGTGAAATCAATAAAAGCAAGAAAGAGATAGTCAAAAAGCAAGTGTCTCAATTGCAGCGTAAAAAAGTGGATTTTTTTCAAGTACAGAGAAGATCAACGCGAGTAGACTTGTAAAATAAAAAGGCTTCATCCAAGCGTTTATCTTAAATAAAAAGCCACGAGACGACGACGACGACGACGACGATGAGAGACTCATCGTCCTTCACCAAGATCGTTGAGAACCAGCCCAAGTTACGGGTTGGATAAGCAGGATAGCTGCACTGCAAGATACTACATAGCAGCGATGGGGGACAAGGACAGAAGATGGGACGGGAGTTTAAGCGCACTGAGAAAGAGGAAGACACGCAAGTATGGGTTCGGTCACCTGACCCGTGTCAAGTTCAAAGACGCGATGCGGCACAGCTCATCCTTCGCGGATTCCTGGATTCCTTTTACCACTCGACTACTTCTACACCGGCTCGCTTTCGCGCAGTCTTTATCTCATCTGGTCCTTTCTTGTCTATACCTTCGGTTTCCTTCATCTTACCTACACCCTCTCTCAATCTCTCTCTCTCTTTCTTCTTCTACGTACGTTTAAAAATCTGCCTGAATTGTCTCTCGTTTAGCTTTATCTCTTTGTCCTCTTTTTTCTCTCTTAAGTCTCTCGTTTTTTCGTCTTTTAGGTATCGTTGGACCTTCTTATAAAATATCCTTCTTTGACGCGTAATCTTGTGGTGGATTTAAATTCTTTAAATTTTTCGATGAGAAGATTGGCTTTAAGATTTAGCAGTGTTTAAACACCTTTGTTATATACGCAGCTACTCTAATTTTTACTTTATTGAGTTTGAATTTTTTATTGTTTTATTTTTACAAAGTATTTTCTACGTTTGTACACGTTTTGAATATTATATAGAATGAATACTGTAAAATAAAAAAATATACATCTATAAAAAATTTAATATTTTTAGACAGACTACCGTTAAATAAGTAAGGGTTGAATGTATATTTTTTTACGAAAAATCAAAAATACGTCAAAACATCGCATAATAAATTTTTATTTTTTTTCTAACAAATATTTGAAAAATCAAAAATTTCCGTCAGAAGTGACTAAAGTCTGAAAAATATAGTAATAAATAAAAAATCTCACTTCGGAGCAAAATTCCAAAGCTCAAACATTTCAAAATAAAATTCAACTTCAATCAATCAGACTGAAAGCGAGTCACCATAGCTTGCAAGCTCTCCAACTCTCTCTCTTCCTTCTTCAAATGTACCATCTCTATGACTACTCCCTTTACAAAAAGAACTGAGTCACGAAGAAAACATCACACGCATACATACATACATATCTATATAACATATATACATGTACAGCAAATGCACCGTAAAAGTATACCATCGTTTTTTCTGTACTATCCAAAAATCATGCCTTTTTGCTTCACTGTCTCTTACTCTTTCAACAAGCCCTTCGACTTTTCTTTTCCACATGACTCTGATACATGAAATTCAAACGGTTACTTTTTTTTGGTAAAATATACCCTTTGACCTATATATGTCCAGAGTGTGGTCCATTTTCAATCTAATGCTTTGAAAATAAATTGATGAAGACATTCTCTTTTGAGTCGTTTGACAATTTTGTTTTTCTTATCGTTTATAAACTATATGCTTCCGGTATGTATTGCAGATCAATTTTTTATTTTTACTTGTAATAATTCACTACCACAAAAATATATATTTTCATTTTTAATTTATTAACGCACTCTTCATTATTAAATTGTTAAAATAAATTTTTTGTATAATTATTAAAAAATATTATACAAAAAAAGTCCTTAATCCTTATTCAGAACTCACTTTATTACTGATTTGTAAGAAAAATGTCAAATCCCAATTCGTCCTTACTTATATCAAATAAAATAAAAGTTACCCTCTCTCGTCGTCAATAGAAAAGACAAAGACACGTACAGAAAGCTTCGTTATATAAGCGATTCTATAGACATAAGAGTGGTGGTTATAGTATACCACGAGAGCTGACTGACGTCTGGTCTGGTAAGGGGGAGGAGGGGGTTGAGTATACGAAGTATTATAGCAAACTTCCACGAGCTCTCTCCCAGGGATCACGTCAATCAAGTATCATCGAACCCCCTCTCTCTCTTTCTCTTTGGTTCTCCACTAACGGAGGCGACTAGCTTAAGCTTTCTCCCCTCTCTTACTCGCTTACTCACTCTCTGTGGCCATCTTCGAACGTGTCACGATAAAGCTTATAAGATGAAATTGTACTACGTCGATTGACTGCGGAGAATACAGTTAATACAGATGCCTATTATATTTATTTCTTTTTTACTATTTGGTAAGTGCTACGTTTGTGGTATGTGTGAACAATAAAGATTTTTTTAATGGTTCTGATATAAATTTTTTATTGACTAATGAAGAAATTAAATTTAATGAATGATTCTATAATGTCTTAATTGTAAATGCGAAAGGATTGGAAATAATTTTTCTTACTTTGAGGCATTTTTTATCAAACAAATCTTTTGATAAAAGTTCATGACCTAGTTCTTTTATTATCATATAAAGCTATCTCTTAATAATTAAGAATAAAAAGACAAAACTTTTAACAATCCATAAACTTATTAAAGTCTTATGAGAAAACGACAGATGAAAATGAAAGAACATTTTATCTATCACGGATCGTCAAGTCTTTTAAATAATGCAAAACTACAAGTTTCTGTCGTTGGCAGGTTAAATAACGTACCAACTTCTCTATAGCTTTATAAGCACATTCCAATTCTAAAAAGTCTTGAAGAGACGATTTTCATGAATATAACCACAATGTCGAGCTATTAAGTATTACTGATAAGCTAAAGTCTTTTTATTATATGCTATTAAGAAGAATATTTAAACTATGGGTATATATAAGACGCTTTGTCGTTAATAAATAATTGAATATTAAATTTTTCTTTTACCAGAAATTTGACTATGAAAAGAGAGCATTATAGAATTTAAAATGTTAAAAATAGTCCATTAAAGTTTTCTTTAATTATTATTTTATTATCATTATTATTTTAGATAAGCATTGGACACACAACAACGATTTCATCTTGGAAACCCTCCCCCCAAAAAAAGGAAAAGAATGAAAAAGAAATAAATAAAGACGAGTTGCTTGAAAAAAAAAAGAGAGAAACTAAAGAGAGAAACAAACTTGGAAATCAAAGGTTGAAATATTCCGAGGAGCGTGCAAAGCAAATTAGAATTCAGAGAACGAGGAACGATAGAGATAGAGAGAAAAACGTCTCTCAGTTGTGGGAATCTCTCGTACACAGCAGTGGTACTACTATTCTTTCCTTCTCTTCCTTCCACATCGACCAAAAAAAAGCAAGCAGTCTAGCGTCAGAAAAATAAAGACAAGAACTGCTGCTGCTGGAAGAAGTCGAAAAAGAAGAAGAGAGATAAAACGCAAAAAGCTTCTTCTTCCCCTTCTTCTTCTTCTGGGGCACATCCCACGCATTCAACTGGAGAAAAGCGTTAGCTAAAACAGACAACGTCGAAGTAGTTTCGCGACCTCTCTCTCTCTTTCTACTCGCGATATCTACAACGACGTGACTTTACTTTATTTTTTCCCTCACTCTCTTTCTTTCTTCTATATACTCATTCTAGAAAAGGAGGATACACGCATATGCAAAGATTTTAGTGTGATGCACACGGAAATGCAACGTAGGCGCAACGAGAGATCCAAAGTCAATTTTTATCCCGTGCAAGAGCTTGCAGAGAGCTTGCAGACTTATCGCACTTTCTCCGGCTATTGGCGTCGCCTAAGGCATTTTCCTTTCTATATATACCGCGACCTCTTTATTCTCTCCAGAAGAAAAAGAAGAAGATCGTAGAACCCGCTCCTACCTCCTTCTCTGTCTTTTGCGATTTTCTTCTCATCCTTATACCCGATATATCTTTCCTCCAGGCTAATCGATTTCGATTTTCCAAGCCGCGTCGCAAGCCGCGTCACGATTGACGCGACGTGTGATTTTTCGATTACGCTGAGTCACGAACCAGACTTGCCTTCTGGCTAAATGTTTATTTTTTATTTTTATTTTATTTTTTTCTTCGGATTTTCGTGTTTCTCTAGAAGCTTTGATTTGTTCTGCTTAGATGTACGTTTTAATGCAGTTTCGCGTGTGGTTTAGAAAGGATTGGATGAAAGACAAGGATTTTACTTTTATCTTGGACGATTTAAAAGTAAATTTTTTAATTAAATTTTTTTTTTTGTTTTTTATTTAATGTATTGAATATTTGAAATATATCGAAATTGAATACAACAGAGAAAAAAAATCAACGAGAATATTTAACTCATTAGAAACATCGAAACTTCGAACCTGTGAAAATTGGGGAAAGAAAAATCGACAAGAATCGGAATGCTTCATTCGTTTCTTCTTTTATTTTTTATTCTATACCCTTAGACGAACGCCTTATACCTCACCTTTCTTTCGGTTCTCGCTTTTTTTCCCACCATTTGGCAGAGGACTTTCGATTAGACGGTCTACCGGAGCGAAGCTACTCGCCTTAAAACTCCTTAGTTTTCTTTTTTCTTTCTCTCTTTCTTTCTGTCGGATAAACTGCATTAAAGTATTTAAGAAGAGAAAAAGAAGATCGAAGGGGGAAATTAGGTTGGCTGCTTTAGAGATCGGCGTATAGAGTAGTAGTAGTAGTAGTAAAAGAAGGGGAACAGGGGGGGGGGGTTAATCTACGAGAGCAAGCCCGAAATAAGTGCGTGATTGGAGCAAGGCTGCTACTACACACGCCGAACTTTTTTCTGAAGAGAAATTTATTGTTATTTAGCCAGCACTGGCTTTTTGAAGTTTGATAAGGGAGAGAGAAAGAGAGAGAAAGAGAGAGAGAGAGTTCGAATTATTTGCGCTCGGCTTAACCATTTCTTCTACCCTCCTCCTCCTCCCTACTTTCCCTCTTTTCTTGAACTAACTTTCTTATCCACCACAAATCTCTAATTCTAGCAATCGTAATTTTATCGATTTCTTTTTTTCTTCTTCTTAGAATTTTTCAAAAATCTTATCTTTGACATTACATTCATAATATAAATGTATCCCATAACAATTTTATGATTATCAAGTTTCATACTATTGTAATTAAATTGAAATGATAAAATAATCAAATTAAAACGATTAAACTTGTTATATCCAACATATTTTCGACATTTGTTAGACAAATCAAAGTTATATGTATAGTCAAAGTCCTTTGACAAAACATACGTGTGATATGTATGTATACATATATATTGTATCCTACATCCATCAAGTTAGTTTGTAAATTGGATAAAGAGAGAGGTAGAGAGAGGTAGGAAGATAGAAAGCTTGCAGCAGCTTCGTTATCAAGCTAACGAGGATGTATATAAGCAAATCGGTACGATCGAAAACGTCGACACGTCGACGAGAGAAGCGTTTGTAAGCTGTCGCGGGCGCGCGCGCGCGCTCGGTTAATCAGGGATGATTTTAATGAAATTCGTAGTTATGTATACATCGTGTGTGTGTGTGTGTGTTTGTGTGTTTGTAAAATACGAATGTGTTGGTGTATAACGTGTTTGTGTGACTATAATTGACGCGTAACAGGATGAAATGGTTTCTATATCCAATCGCACAATACGTGTATATATACAATAGAAGCTTATTTTCGATTAACGTAGCTGTTTATGCTCTCTCTGTGTGTGTGCGTGTGTGCTTGTTTGCGTGTCCCATATTCACTTAAATTGGTAAATGCTCTTATCTTTTTCTTTTATTTTATTTTTTATTTTAAGTTGATGCAAATGCGCACTTTATTATACATAAAATTATCTTTTTAATCTCGATAATTGAATTTCTCTTAAAGCTCCACTGATTACACATAAAAATATATTTTAAGCGGAATATTTACTATTTGAATATATGATAAGTTACGTTTAATGTTAAAACCAAAAATTTATTCATCTCAGCAAAAGCAATTTTGACTTAAAAAAAAATACACACACACACACACACACACACACTCACACATACATCCAAGAATTTTGAAGGGACAGAGAAGACTGAAATAGCAGTTATATCCCCAGGGTGCGTTTTCCTTTTCCCTTTTCGCGTAATCGTAGTTTGGTCCTCTTTTCGCAAAAGCCTTATTAAGAATGCGTTGGACTGCGTATACATACACACACATACCCCATCCATATCAAATTCGTCTACTTTTAATGAAATGCTCGTGCGCGTACATTTTTGTCCCTTTTTTTTTCATCTCGGTCCCTTGCCAAATATATATACACGCCTTCGCGAGAAGAACACGTCGCGTCGCAGTAGTTCTTTACACAAAAGCATCTCGCGCTTCTTTTTACCTTCGTCCCTTTTTCTTTTCTTTATTTTTTTTTCTATTTCAGCTTCACCCTTATAGCTACGTTGACATTTTCTTTCTTCTACGCTTGCGACATTTTTTTTTCTTCTTCTTCTTTTTCTTTCTCGCGTCTCTTTCAACCACCAACGATATAGCTAGAATTCAACTCCCCTTTTATAAGACTGTCCCTTCGTATACACACACACACACACACACACACACACACACACACACACATATACGTATGTATAAACGTCTCACTCGTTTGCTTCCCCTTTTCTTCGCAAACCTTTCTCTCTCTCTTTTATTTCAACGACGGTAACATTTTCTATCTACCCCTTTCTTTCTTTTTTTTTAACGTATCTCGGTACTTCTCTTTCAGGCTATTCGTGTATCGTTTAAAAGACGCGTTTGTTAACGCTTATACACACACACACACTCCTCCCCCCCCACCCCATTATCATCATCGCGACTTCCGTACTCGTACGTATACATTTAGTATTATACTGTATCACCTTGTCTCAGCAGAAAGCATTTTTCAAAAAGCATTTCTTATTGTGTGTAAGTATGTACATATGTACCATCATCATATCTCGGCCTTTTCCTTATTACTCTTTTTCTGCTACTCGCGCAGTTTTTATCGCGAATAATAAATAATGCGAACTTGTTTCCCGGAAATGTCAACATAATGTAATAATGATAATAATAAAAATAAAAATAATACATTTTAAAAATCATAAATGCTGTATAAGCCGAAGAAACATTTCTTTTAACACGTAAGAAACATCGGTCAATTTGATCGTTCCTTTTCTCTATATGCAATTCTTCTCTCACAAAACTGCAAGACTCGCACACACGTCTTGTGTCCAACACGTGTCTATTTTGTCTCTGCAGTCCTTAGACTTCAACTACTATATAAGAATAGCAAGAATTGCCAGGGGCTACGTCAGCATTACACACGAAGTTCCTTCGTTTATTCTCACCTCTTTGGTATAGCAAGTCTTTCACTTCTTTTCCCCCTTTCTTTTTCTTATAGACTCGAACGTTTTACGGCTGGACTTTACCTTTTCAGACACCTTGGGCACATGGTGAGGGTGTCTTTGAGAATTAAAAGCTGGCAAGTCGTTCGGAATCTCTCGTGAGACGTTTTTTATTACTAGCCATAGACAAGGACATTCGCGTGTGATTTTTCTTAGATCAAGTTTATCGTAGTATTGGAAAATGTTTTAAATTTTGAACTGTGATGGTTAGATATTGTGGGTTATGTTGAGTAGGTTAGATTTTATTTAATTATTTGCGGGAGATTGTAATTAATTTGGGATGTTTTTATATCTAAGAAATTGATTTGTAGATAGATGGGGTATATTTGGTGATGAGTGGAAATTGAGGTAAGATTGATATTTAATTGTGAAGAGACGGGAAATGAGATTAAATGCTTTTAATTTAGGTGTCTGTATCACGTGAATTTATATCAATTGTATTAAAAGATTTGCAAATCTATAAGAAGATTAAGGGTTTGATAAATTATGATTGAATTTTTTTTCTTTTTTATTAAAAATATATGCAAATACTTTTTTAATTATATTTTAAATATTTTCAATAAAATGTATCTCAAAATGATTTTCAGTTAAAAAGAGATTAATTTATTTAATCGTAATTCAATAAAAATTCATACATTTAATTGAATTCCTTTCACAAACTTTAAATTACAATTTTAAAAAAGAGATTATAATCCTTCTTTCTGTCTTTCATGTAACGGATTACATCAAATTAATTTCTAATTATAAGAGATGAAATAATAAGATAGCTTTAATTTATTATTAATCAGACGTTTGATAAAACTCTGTCATACGTTATTAAATATTTTTCAAGCTACTATACGGGACTGCAATTTTTGTCAATATCAATTTATTTCAGTCGAGACTCTTTTTTTTTTATTCTATATAATAAAATTATAATTGGTTTAAAATTGCTTTAAAATATACTTTGTCGATGATAAAAAGTCAATTTAATTTTATTTTTTGCTGATTTGCAAATTTTTTAGTAATTAAGTCTAATGCATTTTTTTTTAATATATTAGAATAAAATTAATACTTGTATTCATTATCGATTTTAACATCGTACACTATTCGCTTCCTACTCCTCTTAAATTTCCATTCAAGTAAAAATAACAAACCAATTAAAAAAATTAAAAAACAAACATTATTTTCTACAAGTACCTTAATAATTATTTGGCTTGCATGAAACGCTCAATAGAATCGAAGCGCATTCGATATCAATAATCGGCTACACTAAGAGCTTCAAGAGATATCGAATACCCCTACTCTCTCTCTCTCTCTCTCTCAGGTGAAATCGACACCAGCGAATTTTCTCTCTCGCACCTCGAAAAAGCCTTTGCATTGCGTATGAACGTTATATCATATATATACATATACATATATATAGCTGTATACTTTTCCTATATAGCTAGAGAACACCGAGAAAGAGGATGGGTTTGGGAATATCCGACTCCTCGCGGGAATTGGCAATTTGTTTGCAAATTTCTCGGGGAAATGCTCGGGCTGCTGTGGCACAAGCGGCCACCATGAACGTGAAGAAGAGAAGAAGGGGTTGGATGGGGTATGGGGGAAGGGGCGAGAGGAGAAATGTGGAAAAGAGCGAGATGCCCGTGATAGCAATTGCTGCTGCTACTACTACTCTATGCTACTACTGCTCTATGGTTTCTAGTTTAGAAAGGACAAGAAGAAGAGTAAGAGAGAGAAAGGTGAAATTTTGTTTTGTTGTTATTTCGCAATTTAGATGCTATATGGGGAGGAGAAGGAGGGGGAGAAGGGAGGAGGGTTTGTATTTTGCGGTTGAAAATTGGAGGAACAATGAGTGGAAAATTTGCGAGTGTAGAGTTATTGGTTCATATATACCTATACCCTATATCCCATCATCGTTGTTTTTGTTATTATTATTCTTCTTCTTTTTTAATTTTTATTTTCGTTTAACCGTTAATTAAAATAGCGCGTTGAAGTTTTAAAATTGTTAAAATTGGATGACGATATATATATCCGATGTAGCGTAAGAGAAAGAGAGAGAGAAGAGAGAAATTTTCCATTTATGAGAATCGGAGATTGTTATTGTCAATTATTCTGGGATAGATGCGTTACCGATGCGAATAGTGACGAGCGATAGAAAGAGAGATAAAAAAAAAGAGAAAGATATATATATATATATAAGATAAATCGTCCATCGAACACGATATACTATATAGGGGAAGATGGGGTATTTTGAGAAAAGTGGTTTTGTTTTGCCTGTAATTTTTTTGTTTTTTAATATTTTTAAATCGGACAAAAAAAGCTTTAA
>JAPYZE010004781.1:0-13816 GCA_030522805.1 Leptomastidea abnormis | reverse complement strand
GCACACTCGTGCGGCTTCACCGATGACTCGTGCGTGGTGATCACAACTCGTGCGGGAATGATGCCTTTTGCGCCCTTGTTACGAAAATAACTATTTTTGGTTTGTATGTAAAATTTGAAATTTAATATTAAGGTTTATATTATTTTAAGTGCTCGATAAACCACAGTACTGTGGTTTATAATTTGGGTTGGTTTAATTGTGTTTTCTTACAGTTTCTTTGTTTATGAGACTTTCAAAGTTGAGGAAAGTTTGAGCGATGCTCGTTATTAATTGTCTAATTTTATGATTAAGAAACTTTGCACACTTCTTGAAACTAATCTTAAATCAACAGTTTCAATATCTCTTGAATTTACAAAATTATTCGAGTAATTAATTTTAAAATTAAAATTATAATAAAATTTATTTTTAAATTTACCAATGAAATTTTTTTAATCATTCAAAATACGCCACTCATCCTTTTTTATCATCAGTAAAATAAAAAAATATAGCAACAAAATAAACCAAAATTTCTTAATAACACGCCCTATAACTTTCAAACGATGTAACATAACAAAAGAAAGAAAAAAAAAAGAAATAACCTCAAGCGCTTTTAGGTACATTAGCCTTTTGCCAGCTCACTTTAAAATTCAGTCCAACCAGCGCATCGTAATCCCTATGCCACAGCGAATCTTGTTTGCGCGCATAAGCGCGCGTACCCTGAGTCGAAGAATTTATATAAAAGTAAACGCCCTCTCTACCTCTTACCCTTTCTTTCCCCCCCCCCCCCAAAAAAGTTTCACGAGCGCGCGAGACTTTACGGCCGCGGATTTACACCCCAGCTAGTAGAGTATATATACTGTAAGGCAAAAAAAAAAAAAAGAAGGTTGGTTATAGGAAGAGGAAAGTCTGAGAAGCGTAAGGCTTAATGAGCCTCTAGGGAGGATTTTCAGTGTAAGAGAGAGTAGTCGATCGGCCGCGGATCGCTTAAGGCAGTTCTCTCTACTTCTCTCTCTCTTTTTTGAACATCGACATATAGCTTCACACTGATGAGAGAAGCTTCGTACTTTACTTCTTCCCTTCAACTTCCTTCTCTCATCCTCTTCTATCTTTTACCAACGCCCTCGTTTTACTTCCTCTCGTTTTACCGTGAGCGGGAGTAAAAATTTACGTTGCTCGAGCGCCGATTTTCCTTTGGGGAGAAAATGAATGACTGCTGCGGTTTTTACGACTCTGCACTGGATTTTTTTCTTCTTCTTCTCAAAAATCATTTTCATGTTTTTCTGTTTATGTAATATGAATTTTTAGAAAAAATTATTTTTTGACTGATTTACAGGTAAATATTATTTTTTGAAAAACTTTTTCTTTGTTTTTTATGTTATTTATAATCTCAACTATCAACTAATCTTTCATTTCCATTAATTTTGACCCATTATGTTACACTTTCATTTCCGTGATTTTTTTTGTTCCTCTCTGACACTACCCGCATGCTTTCTACTATCTTCCTTTTTTTATTACTTCCTTACCGCTACTAAATCGACCTTATTTTTATCCTTTTCTTCTTTCATCTTCTTCTCCTTCTTCCAACCCACTCTACTTCTTTTTTTTTATCCACAAAACGATCGACTTTTTGGATAAATCGACTGATTTCGCAAAGTAACGCAAACTGTTTTCCAAAAGCAAAGTAGAAAAAGACTAGCTAAATCCGGAAAAAAAGTCAGTTCGAAAAGAAAAAGAGACGTAATGGAAAAACGAAAAATCAAGCAAGCACATCAGTGTGGGTAAAAAAGGGGAAGGGATGGTCGATTAGAAAAGTGGACTGAAATAGGTAAACGAGAGTAGCGAGAGGAAAAAGGGCGCTTGAATCGAAATGATTGGAATAGAAAGCATCGTACTGGGTGTTGTTAGGTTTTATGGAAAAAAAAGAAAGAAACAGAAAGAACGTCTTCTCGTAAAGATAATCTTAAAGATATGGTAGTATCTATATACCCTTAACGTATCAAGGTCACGCCAGGAAATTGGAATTTTTTTTAATAATAGTATAAGGTATTTTTGACTTCTTTATGTGGAGACAAGAGATCAACCGTTTTGATGATGAAACTCACGTGTGGCGGCAATTTACTTATGTTGATTGAGATGAGTATGGAAAGAAATGGAAAATCAGGGAGAAAGATGTTATTATGTATTTAAAAAATACCTTTCGCGAAAAACAGGTATTTGATCAATAAAACGAGAGAAAAATTCTTTCGAAATTAAAATAGTTCGTTGCTTTAGAAAAAATTTTTATCATGAAAAATATTCAAACTTTTTATGTATTTATTTTCCATCAAAATTCCATTATTATATTAAAAAAAAATCCACTATCATAATAAACATAATATACTTATATTTTAGCATATTAAGTATAAAATTTTTTAATTAAATGCATCGTATGCAAAAAATTTTCAGCTAAATTCGCGTATCATCATTTTAACCTATTTTATTTTATATTAAAAATAAATTCTCATACGCAGTGATTAATGAAAAAGCTTCGTAATACATAAATCATCATCAAGTTAATTTTAACGTTAATTTTAAATATTTACATATATAATTTAAAAAGTAAAATCAAATATCTATCCAAAACGTACAGCACTAAAAAAAAACGTTTTAAATTTCCTCTCTGACACCCACATACATCTAGATTGACTTAAGAAAAAAGGTCTACTTAATAAAAAACTACATTATATTAACCGTTACAAAGCCCTTCCAGTTAAAATACTAAAACAGCTATATACACTCACCTTACCTGAGCTACTCGGTCCATTTTGCTTCAAAGCTGTCTATGCTATTATCCTCTTTCTCCTCTTACTCGTAAGATAATGTATATATATATCTCAGCATCGAAGCCCATAGTGACTGGCACTTATTTAACCCCTTAAATCAACCAGGGCTTTCAGCCCTCCGACGTGCGAATAAAGCTTCTCAACTGAAACGTTAAAAAAGAAAAAAAATTTCACAGCTTAAATTTATATGCATGATGAGCCTAAGAAAAGCGCTGCCATACATAATATTCATACATAGTAATATAACGATAAAATTCACCAACCGATTGATCAATCAATCGACGATAAACTCGCGCTCTCATTTTTATGCTCAATCGGTTGAAAATAAGGGAGGGAGGGTTGAATGAAGTAGAGTAGACAGCTGCATAGTAATAATACAGAGAAGCGACAACAATAACTTTCTACAGTTCACGGGATCTCGCGTTTTTCTACTTACTTCACCCGTCGATTTTAATACAAAGTAGGTGAGGAGAGTAGATAAATGATGATGATGATGATGATGATGATGATGATGATGATGATGATGATGATGACGACAAGGAGAAGAGAAACTTGGTACGTAAGTTGTATGCAGCTTTACTTGAGGTATATGGTCAAGGGTTTTGGTATAGTAGACTTGCAGTTGGAAGAAAGAAGCTTGGAGAGGATATTACGTTCTGTAAAGATAGTCTATTCTCCTGGGATCTCATAAATCGTCCAGGTAGCTGAAACCACGAACGTGTTTATATAGTTATGTGGAAGTCTAGAAGAAAAGGAGAAGAAAGAGAGAGAGAGGAAGGTATTAAGCTGAAAAAAAGAAGTAAAAAAGGGTAGCAAGAAAATAGTAGGAGTAGACAAAAAGATGAAATGCAAAAGGTATATGCTGAGAGAAGTTGAAGAAGAGGAGGAATAAGAACAAGTGGATATGTGAGAGATATGAAAAGGAAAGGAGAATTTGAGTATTTTTTTTGGGTTATATGGGTTTGTTTGATATTTGTAAATATGTGAGAGTGTTAAGGTATACAGGTGAATGTATGAATAGAAGAGGAAATAAAAAAGAAAAATATTTTGTAGTGTGTATATGCTATGGGATATAATGGAACTTTAGATGATCGAAAAAGTAGAAATAAGAAAAATTTTGTAAGTTTGAAGTTAAGATTATATCCTTTTTTATTGTTCTTTTCTTGTTTTTTTTTTCTTTTTCTTTTTTTTTTTTGTATATATTGTCTGTTGTCCATTCTTCTACTTTTCTTCTTATACTTTTTTTTTCTTTTTAATGATGAGAAAAGCTTCTACTTAGTGACTGGTATGTGAAACGGTCTCTGGAGAATGAATTTTTCTGTTAAATTTCTTTTTATTTTTTCACTGTTTTTTGTTAAAAGTAAAAATAAAGAATTTATAAGAGCTCAATTTTTAAAATATTTTTATCCTTATTTTCTTCAAACATAATTATTTATTATAAAATATTTTAAATTTATCAATACAAATGACCTAATTCTAATTAATTTATCATTATAATTTTCTCCTTACAAAAAAATTAAACCTAACTTAAAAATCTCATTCTCTTAAAAATTTACCAAAAAATATCAGTATAAAAAACCTAAACTCTATTTATTTTGGCAAACATTCCCACATATACATGTATAACCAATCTCCATCTCTTTCAATCAAACGCAACATACATAGTTCACGTAATTAGTAAAAGGTAAACCTCTTTCCATCCACCAGTCGGTAAATAAAACGAAAGAGTCGAGTTCAAATAGGAAACCGACAAGAAATTTTGTTCGTACATAAAGTGCATGTTAGCGTATATATAGATCTTCTGCAGCAGAGATGTATCCTTTAGCTTTTTCAGTACTTTCTTGGCAAGAGTTTCGTTCTACTCTTCTTCCCTCTTTGCTTCTGTATACGAGTATAACGTGTGCATCGGATAACTTCACCGCTTTTCAGGTACATCTCCTATGTCATTTCCCCTTCAACCTCTCTCTCTTTCTCTTTTTCCTCTTCTCTCTTTTGCACACTCGCTTCTTCTACAATTATTTCTTCTCTTTGCTTCTGTAGCGTGAAACTGAAAAAATTATAGTTTTCTTTTTGATAGAGTCACGCATTAAGACTTGTCTTTAAGCTCTATAGCATCATTAAATTAAAATTTTTATATAATATTATTTATTCTTGCTTGTTTTCTTTAAAATGGTATAGCTTTTAAATTATAACCATAAAACATCAATTTCTCGTACTATAATAAAAAGCAATAGATTTCTTAATACCAATAGATCAGTTTAAGCAAACACTGCTTAAAATATCTCCCAAAAGTCCAATGAATTGGAAACACTTGTTTTACATACCCTGAGATCTATTCTTCTCCTTCTTATATACCACTACAAAATCAAATTGACCGATAAAAACATGCATTGCAATACATAAAAACACCCAAATAACGACAGACTTAACGGCAAGCATCGATCTAACCGAAGTGATTCTTTTCATTCAATAGAATCCTTTGACCATTGCCGAAAAAAAAAAAAATAAGATTATACACCCATCTGAGTCTTTATATTCACTGCTTTGCGAATTCACGACTAGGTATTGCTATGTATGCGTCGGCTGTAATGTTGCTCGAATAAATATGAGCTTGCTCTTTTGGGTTGAGAAGTTTTGGGTAGTAAAAAAAGGAAGAGCAGACTTTCCTATACCCCCTCTCTTTCCTTATTTTACAGTAGTAGCGCTGAATCGACTGCATAAAATTTTCATAAATCTAAGGTTACCAGGATGTACATGGATAGCGGCGATTGCCATTTTAAAAAAAAGCAAAAAAAAAGAAAAAAAAAAGGTATGAGAAAATTTAGCGGTGTTGGAGCTTCATAAACATTAGATATGATGGTTATCTCGATGTGGCTATCTCGACGCTTTTATTTTTTTCTATATAGGTTTTATAATATTCTTTTATATTTTGGTTTATTTTATAAACTTGGAATTTTGTTTTTGCATTTATGTAATTAGGTTTGTTAGTATCGTGTTCATTAAATTTTATGATTGTAATTTTTATTAAATTTTATTTTATTCAATTTAAATTCAAGAGGAATATAAAATATTTGAATAAACGAAATTCTGAAACCTTAATTATAAAATTACCTGGTGATTAAAACTATTTGATTTATAAACAATCTTATCAAACAATTCTTATCTATACTTTTTTGCCCACCGCTTTTTATCCAACTGTTCGTGATTTTTCATTTTTAATCCGCGTAACAATATCTTCTAATTTTTGACCTTTTTGTTGTTGCTGTGGTAAGTGCTGCTGCTGTTGTTGTTGTTGTTGTTGTTGTACAGACGAAAATTGCAGATTCTGTTGTCCTAAAATATTCTGGTTATACATAATTTTTTCTTTTTCACGTCGTTGTTTAACGCTTTCTGTATGAGCAAGATACTTATCAATATCTTTCATAAACGCATCTTTTAAATATGTATAATCCTTATCTAAAAAACAATTTTTAGCAAATATTTTTTCTATATTTGCTATATGTAATCGTACGGCTTGATCTAAACAATCTTCAACAAATTCATCATTTTTACGTCTTAAATATATATCTTGACTTGTTGTAGGTGGTTCTTGATTACGTCTTAAATTTTCGAATCTTTTATGCTCGTCTATTCTTTCTTTTAATTTAGCAAAGTATTGTATTTCTCCTAGTCGCACTAACATACGTCGTTCATCTATTTGTTTTAATAGCAATTTGTAATATTTCAAATCTGATATTATTTTTTTTACAATTACATGATATGCTTCACTTAATGGTAAATTGTTTGCATGCCAATTTTGTAAAGTCTGTACATTAGTTTCTATCGTATTTACCATACTTTTAAATGCTTCGTCTTCTGTTATACGTCGTTTTTGAAAATCTTTTGGAACAAACTCTTGTTCTAATTTTTGCTCGAGCTCCTTACGTTTATTAATTTCTTGCTGGATCATTTGATTTTTATGTAGGTAATGTGCACGTAATTCCTGTACTTGACAATTTTCTATATACTTAATAAGTTCTGTTATTTCTAACATATCTTTATTAAGTTCGTTTACTTGTTGCTCATATTCATGATCAAGAGGCTGTTGTTGTGTGTATCTTTCTAAAAAACGATCAATTTGTTGCCGTATTTTTAATTCAAGTTTATCTAATTTAATTTGATCTTGTAACTTTTGTTGTTTTGTTACTAAATCTTCTACGGGTGATGGTCGTTTACGAAATTCATCTTGTCTTTTTCTATTGTTAGCTAGAAAATTTAAAATATTGATAAGTCTACCTTTATCGTTTGCTCTTTTCTCTTCGTCGCTTTTTTGAAAAACATTGTCTTGATTGTTATTTGTTGATGAATGAGTATCCACTAAAATTTTGTAAGACATAATTAATTATAAATATATATTAATAAAAAGCAAAATTTATTGTAATAAATTAATTTTATACCTGATTGAACATCTGAAAGAGCTAACAGTAGAACAAGAAAAACTATATAAAATAATATTTTTAAAGACATTATGTAACAGTAAATTAAAACTTAAAGTTTAAAATTATTTTAGAATGAATCTTACATTTTAGAAAAAAGCTGCTTTTACAATAAAATTCAACCGATTATTATATGTTATCTTGCCTTTTTGGCACATAAATTATATTAATAAGTTTAGAGTTGATAAAAGTGAGTTATTCAAGTGAATAATTGATTAAGGTCTATTTTTTATCATGCCAACTGGATAAACTTCTGTGTATTGATTATAGTATAATTACCGCTTAACTGCGTCGTTTATGTATAAAAAAAGCATTAAGCATGTGTTCTTTAATTAATTATAACTATACATACTCAAACCAAATTATTTTAAACCGAATAGTATTATCTTGGAATAATAGCTTTTACTTAAAAATACAAAGTTTGAATGTCTGATTATATTTTTACTGATAAACAGTAAATTTCAGATTTTTTCTGATGCAACCAGAAATAAAGATTACATTTGTGTGTTATTAGTTTAGACAATTTAATTTTCGGCCTATATAACAAAATGATTAACAGAAATGTAAGAGAAGAGATTATATAAATAAGATTGATATAGTTTGAAATACAAATTTATAGTATAATTTTTATGGCAAGTAAATGTGATAAATTTAACATTATTACACTACACAGAGCAAATTTAAAACTTACTAAATATTTTTACAATATTTTTGACAAAGCACATTAAAAAAATAAAATTGAAGTAACTTAAGTGTAATGTTAAGCTAAGTTGTTGCTTTTCTGTTATAATAAAATCTAAACGATTAAATACTGTTATTACTAGTATCTCTACGTGCTGGCATATCAATGAAATTTGCTAATCTATTGAAGTTTGTATGGATAAATTATTTAGGTAAACAACAGCATTGACGTTAATAGTTTTAATGAAATGTAACAAAAACCATTATTAAAAAAAAAATAGTGCCAATCAAGAACAGCTTAACTTATTCCTAAAGTCCTAGATATCTGAATTCTGCCAAGTATTTAATTGAATCTACTTAACCAGAATATTATTCAGCCAAACAAATCAAGCTAGAAGCTTAAAAAAAAAGAGTCATTCTAGCCTCTTTAATTTCCCCACGCTCATTTGGCTTGCAGCTCTGAATCGTAGAATTTTAATGAAACCCTATATACCACAACCACAAACTGTGGTTTGGGTTGCCAAGAATCACTTTTTTTTTCGCGATAAAAATAAAATACCTTAATCTTACTAACAAACTAGAATTATATTTACTATTATGCTAAGCTTGCTAGTAAACATTCTATTTTATAAAAAGAAGAGCAACACAAGACAAAAGACGTGATGCTATGGCAATAGAAGGTGTAAGGTTAGCTTACGTGTCTGGGGACTTAAGACGCCAGCTAAAAAGACAACAAAACTCAATTATAAAAGTTACACTTGTTACGACGTTTCTTTTATCTCGCTTTTCCTTTGCGAACACCTTCATTTTTTTTCTCTTTTCCTGACACTAGCAAGCTAGCGCGTTTTCTTTTTTTTTTCTTTTTTCTTTACTTTGCTATACCCACTTAAGTTTTTCAGGGTCTCATTTCATTCTTTTATTTACATTTCCTATTCCTATGGATTTATTTTTTTTTCTATCGTTTTCCATTTCTTAATCTTATCTTTTTTTGTCTTCAAAAAATTTTATTTTTTTGTTAATAATAGAGAGCCTCAGTTTTAGATTAAAACAATTATATTATTTAGCAATAATTATGAATATCAAATAATTAGAGTAGTTTATAAAGTTTTTAATAGTATAAAACAGTGTTTAGTAAGACTCGTCTGATAATTGCTTTACTTTCAAAACTTAATAAAGTAAAATAACTCACTTCTAAGATCAATAAAGCATCCATCGTTCTTTTAAAATTAACATAATCATAAGCAGAAGAAAAATATCTTAAGAAAAAAAAAGAGATAGAGATAGGGAAAAAAAAGAGATAAAGTGAGACACTCCTGAACAAAATACAAAATCAACTTTTTTTTCTTCTTCTTCTTCTTCTTCTTCTTCTTCAACATCGCGTTCCGCATAAAATTCCGCTCGACTTTTCTTTCCGCGCGTCTCTCACATTGACTTCTTTTTTTTGTCAGAGACATCGCGTCGCTTTAAAGAGAGAGAGAGAGAGAGAGAGCCTCTACACTGCTACATCACATATACATATAGAAGAAGGGTGAGTGTCAGAAAAAAGAAGAAGAAGAAGGGAAGAAGAGAGAGAGAGAGAGAGTATGGCAACCGGCAGCTACTACGATGCTGGCAGTACAAGTTCGTTTTAATATGCAAGACGCACTCACCAGACAATGCAAGAGAAAGAGAGAAAGAGAGAGAGGGGGGAGTGGAAGACACGAGAGTAATAGTCGTTGCGACGACGACAACGTTGGCGACGACTACGACGAGGCTTTAGCTGTGGAAAGAGATGGAATGGGATAAAGACAGGGTAAGGAGGAGGAGGAGGGTTGAGCTACAAGAGGAAACGCATGGAAGAGAGAGAAAGAGAAAGCTATGGCATTTGGGGTAGAGATCCGCTTTAGAAATGGCGGGACTTTGTCATGTCCGGTCTGGAGATGACGGTTCCGCCTGTCTTGAAGTTTAGCTTTCTCTCTACTATATACTCTATATATATCGCTTAAGTCTTTCTCTCCATTCCATCATCACCACCTCTTTCTCTCTTTCTCTTTCATCACCAACAGCAGCGTCTTTGTCTTTTGAAGTCACTTCTATACACACACATACACACATACCCTTTCATTTTCGACTGTCTTTTCACAACGATGTATTACATATCTGTATTTTACTGTATGGACTTTGAGAAAACGTTTGATGTTGCTATCTATACCTTTACCTATTTTGTGCTTACTGTGTGTGTGTAGGGATTATATCTATAGCGGATGTTAAACCGGTAATGTAAAATGACCTAGTAGCTTTTTCCTGTGATGTTTTGTGGGATTTAAGTGTGTGTGTGTGTGTGTGTGTGTGTGTGTGTGTGTGTGTGTGTACACGTGAATATTTGCATTACATACGCATTTATACTCATGTGAAAATGGGTCGGATGTAGGATTTTTGAAGTAACTTTTGTAAAAAGGGTGTTTGAAAGGGGTTGAAAGTGCTTCTGCTGTTATCGTTTAACTTTGTGTTGTTGCATTAGGAGTGTGTAATTTGATAAAGTGATATGGTTAAGTATGTTAATATTGTTACATTATTTGATTTTTTTTATAAATTTTGGAAGACTGTTATGTGAATTAATTAGAAGGCTAGAATAGCTAAGTCGGCAAAACGCTAGTTTTCTGTAAATCTACAGGTAGTGGGTCCGATTACCGGTGTATGTTGATATTAGTACCAGCCATTAAAATCCGAAATTTGCTCACTAGAACATCGAAAAGGCGCATAGAAAAAATACAAAGCTTTCCCTTTGAGATATTAGTGTTATTTTCCACCATGTCGAATGTTAAAAATGTGAATTAATTTAATAAATAATTAATAAAAAATAAATAAAAATAAAATAGAAATGAATTGATATTAATGGTATAAATTCAATTTATTTTTTAAAACGCATTATTTTGAATTTTTTTTTCTTTTAATTAACAAATAAAATTATATAAATTTGAGCAAGGATGACTTAAACATACTTGAAAAGTAAATTCTAAGACAATCAAATTAACGAAGCAACAATTTTCACGGTCACTATAGTTAACGCTTACTCTCCATTGCAAGCAGCAGCAAAAAAAAAAAAAGAATTAATACCCCACATTGAAGCAGCAAAAGGAAGTTACGGTTAAAAATGAAAAAAAAAATAAATAAAATCGATACCAAATCGTCGAAGCAAGTTGAACCTCACCCCCCCCCCCCCCATATTGGCGACGTGAAATCGTTACGTGATGAAACTACGTTATGTAGCGAGAAACGAAAGAGAGAAAACGACAACCGCCCTAGGAAATGAGTTCCAACCCGACTCCGCGAAAGCGATCACACACAGGGATTCTCTTTCTTTCTCTCTCTCTCTCTCTTCGTGTTAACGTCGTTATCGAACCCCCACTTCCATCCTTTCCCTTCACTTTCAGCCAGTAATGGTAAATTCGGCGTTACTCTCAGCCTCTCGAAGTTCGTCCATCCACACGCCATTGCAATTTTTCAGTCGTCAACTTTTTTTTTTGCTTCGAGTCTCTGTGGTTATTTGTCCGTGAGTACGTATTGTGGTCGTTGTCTTCTATACATCGTTTTTTTTTTGTTGGCCTCGTTTTTTCTTTTACGCTCTTGTGGACTCTTGGTCTTGTGAGGGACCACCAAGTGGATCTTTTTAAGGAGAGTGACTGATAGAGGCTATGAGCCTCGAATGACTTTAGACGTTATTTATCTTTATTTGTTGGTTTTTTTTTTATTTTTATTTTTATTCTTTATTGCGGTTACTTATTAAAATTTTTAGAACGAATAATGTTAGTAATTGATTTTTATAGATAAAGATAGTATTTTTTTAAGTTAATCTTTATACAGTAGTAAAAAGTGAATAATGAAAGATAATTTGAAATTGTAATATTTTTTTTTTAGAAAATTTGAATTTTTATTGAATTTTTATAGTAATGTTACGATAAAAAACCTTGATGTGTTTGAGTTAAAACATGTTCAACGTTTTCTTACTGTGAATATTTAATTAAAATAATAAACGATTATCATAATTCAATAAATCTTTTTTTGTATCCCAAATTTCTCACCATATTTTTTATGAAGAATCTTAAAAACTTTTCTAGAAACAAAATGACGTCAAAGACAAGCGACATTTTAGTTTCATAACTTACTATAGGAAAATTTTGTGGTTTTTGCAACACAAGTAAACACGAGAAATAAGTGTTTATTTTAGCATATTTTCTTCTTTTTTTTTTCTTTTATTTCACATTTTATATTCTGTTACATTTTCGTAAGAACTATTCAAAGTTGAAATGTCTTTAATAAAAGTTCAACATGAAACTTTTTTCATTTCTATTCACATTGACAAGCAAAAAAACACCTAACCATAACTATAAAAAAAATAAAAAAGTAAATAAATAATAAAATAAAAACCAACTCATTCCATAAAAATTCAAACGAATTTTAAAACCTTACAAGACGTATTTCACAATATCAAATCAAATTCGATCAGCAAGTCCTTGAACAATCTGTTATACACACAAACACACTCGCTTGTTGTACATCCCATATATAATATAAGAATACGATCAGATCATAAAAGTCTACCGATGAAAATAAATAGGAAATTTTTAAGAACCTTTGTCATTCTACGAATATATACGCTCTTTGTATTATCTCGATTTTTTCCACGCCTTCTCCTCTCAACTGTCTCTATTTCATTTTCCTGGCTTTATCCATTCTTTTCCGCTTCTTCAATACACATACTATATACTCAAGACTATATATTCGAGAAAAAAAAACATAGAATCCACAAATGGAGAAAATACCAAAGGCGAACGGAAAAGGATTTACGACCTCTCTACAAGATATCTAACTGGTATATATACATCTATAACACGCATGCATACTTCTTTTCTCTCCTTCGAACAATAAAAAATTTTTCAACCCTCCGAGTTTTCTATCGCGAGTAGTAGTAGTAGTAGTAGCAGAAGGAGAATTAAAAATCAAAGCAACAGTGGTGGCAAGTCACTTGGATCTTTTTCTACAATATATACACACTCGGCCTCTTTATTGCCCGTCGTTTCCTCGAGACGGGAATATGTTGCTGTTTATACGAGATCGCTCTGAGATCCGGAATTTTTCCTCCAACTCTTACTACCTTTTTTTTTTTGCTTCAAGCTCTACGTCAACCACCACCACCACCTTCTCTTCTCTCTTTTCCCTTTCCATATACACATACATACACACCATGGTATTATGCTGTAGGGGTGGGTTAAGCTTGAATTTTCATGCTTCTTTATTTTCTTGCTTCCTTTTGTTATATAGGGTAAACGCTTTTGGTTCGATCTTATATTTTGCAAGGCCTTTAGTTTTTGGTTAGCTTGATTTTTTAGTATAAGTGTTTGTAAGTTGTTAATGTAAGTTTATAGTATGGATCAGCGTGTGATATTGTTTGTAATGTTATTAACTTGTATTTGTTGAATGATCGTATTTTTAATTTTAATCAGCGATCGTGAATGTGACCTTGGCTTTTTAAAGAATTATAAGAGTAATTACTAAGCAATTATTTTAAACGTATTATGTGAGCTATGATAATTTATCAGTTTTTTCAAAGAAACTAATTATATCATAGAAAGCTTTTTTCAAATAAAAATACTATTTAAGCTTTAAATTTTTAATACTGTACATAAAAATTCTTTTAATATATTTTTTTTAAACTCAACTTGTAAAAAAAATATTTCCTACATAATTTTACCTCTACAAAAAAGCAAAAATAAAAAAACATCAAAGTTAATAGAGGTAAATTAAAACTTTTGAGCATTTAAACTTAAAATCAACTTTACTACAAAACTTACTAAAGATTACGATTTCACACTTCTACAA
>JAPYZE010004780.1:0-10092 GCA_030522805.1 Leptomastidea abnormis | reverse complement strand
AGAAGTAAAATATTGAGATTTTAAATACAATTAATTTTGTTTTTCGAAATTCTTTGAGAAAGCATTCTGCTAATGTAGTTAGCAGCGGTTTTTTTTTTTGGTGTGTTTCATCATGATCGGAATACGACTCGGAGGAAAAAGAATTTTTTGAATCGGTAATTGTATAAAATGGGGTTCCTCTTCTCTCTTTCGGATTATAAATTTTAAAAGTAGAGTAGTAAATAAAATACGTTGGTCTAGAACTTTGTCTAGAAAATTGTAATATATATTCATAGTGGTTAAAAGTTTTTCTGTCGAACTAAAGTCCGTTAGTCTAAATTTCTGCTTGATTAACCATAAATACTCATTTTTTTCAAAATACACAAAAGGAAAAACTAACTTTTTGAAAGTGTTAAAATAGTATTTGATGTCAATTTAATATATTGCTTTGGCGGTAAAATATAAATGGCATATTTTTTTGGTTGGCATGATAATTATTGCGGTATGTGAGAATAAGTGTTAATCATTGCGTTTTGTCACTTGAATTAGTTTTGTGCTATATTGCTGCTTCTCGAGTCTATATAATTGTAGTCAAACGTTAGTGTTATTTTCCTTGTTAAGGCGACAATTAATAGACTCGAGAAGCTAAAATTAAATATAAGAAAAAAATTTTTATTTAATGCTCTCCGCCTCGGTAATTGGATTATGGCTTTACTTCATATTTTGCTTTCAATCATGCACGATATATTACTCACATTTACCGTATCTGACTTTGTATCTGTATCTCTAAATATTTATAAGATGAGTTCAAAACTTTTTATTTTTTATTATGTGGATCCCGAGAAAAAATGTGATTGAAAGTTTGGATAATTATCAATTAGAACATTATCACAAATTGAATAATGCATATGCTTATATTGTAACAGCTACTGTTGTTATTCAAATAGCCATATAATTTAATTTTAATTAATATGCTTTGGTATTGTTGTTCATACCAGTTCAATTGAAACGAATCCAAACAATTATAACAATATTCTTTGACAAATTTAATTGTACCATTGTTTACCGGAATATAGGTACCGTATTTTTGAATTTATAAATAAATTATTTGGTTTCATTTTACAAATACAAAGAGCGATTATTATTAATAAATTCGTTTACCATAGTAAGCTCGTTAACAATGATGACTTCGCTTGTGTAACATTTGCACAGCTAATGAAAAAATAATTATATATTTCAGTAAATTTACAGAAATAAATTGTTTCGTTTATTAAAAATTTTGAAATTCATTGAAAATTTTATTATTTATCATTATGAATATATAATATTAACAATTTGTAAAAATAATTAAACTAAAAAAGTAAATCACTTTTTAAATTAATATTCTTAATTAGTCGCTATATGTAATAGGTGTATGAAATTTTAACAACATATCGGAATATGCGAGATATGACTTGTACATACGTTTCTAGATTTATATATCGTTAACTATTAAATAATTGTACAGATTTATAGCTTCCTCCCTACCATTAAACATATTCCATAATTTTGATTCTACTAATAAAAGCAATCAAAATATTATTTTATAAAATTTAAAATTGCCCAATAAAAATTTATTACTGCCACAGTTTTTATTAAAAATTATTTGCTTATGCTACATTAATTCGATTAGCATATATATTAGCAAATAAAAATTTTACGCAACAGAATATTTTAAATAAATCAACTATTCCAAACGCAGAGTGTTGGAAAAAAGTTAGAATGAAAACACAAAAAATGTATTGCATGTAAAAATAAAGAATAGTAACGGAAAATGTGAGAAGTGTAAAAGTAAGGAGTTGGAAGAATGCGGGCGCTGAACTGTAAATCGATTTGGAAATGACACTATACCGAGCCGCTTCTATCCTCTTTTCTGACAACCTGCAGAGACGTTGGAAAGCTAAAGCAGAAAGAAAAGAGAATAAGGAAGGGAAAGGGAAGGAGATGTCTCAGGTTACGTGCGATATTCTAATGGATCGTATTCACGTATAAACGGTAAAAGAGGCGTGCATTTAGTCGAATGGTTTGAAAAGAGAAAAGTGGTTATTTGCGGTACGCGCACTTGAATCGAAATGTACCCTTTGCATAATCCTTCGTTTATCCTGCCCTCTCTCTCTCTCTCTCTCTGCCTCTATATTACCACTGCCAACACTAAGCCGTCCTCTTTCACCTCTTACAGCTTTTAGTGTACGTACGCATATATACTCGCATGGATTATACGGGTAGATCGGTAAATGTGTAATAGACGAGTACGCATGTTCTTTACCAATATCCAAACTTTTTTTCTTTCTCTTTTATTTTCCTGTCTTTTTATTCTTGAGATTATTTTACTCTTCGTTTTTTCTTTCATTTTTCCGATCTTTTTCAGTAGTCCTAAGGGTGCATGGTTTGAATACAATGAAAAAAGTCTCTTTAGAAAGTAACGTAGCGGAAAGCGAAGGTTTTCGATCTTTGAGACAAAAAATGGATACTTTCACAGTCGTATAGTGTAGGAAAGAGGAGGGGGGAGTTAGGGGGGGGGGGAAGTTGGCCAAACACTTATAACTTTTTACTAAAACGACCCATTGCAATTAGACCAAGGCTATTTGATGTATACTAGAGTTGCGTATTTTTGGCCATTGGTTTCAATAGTAAGCTCTTATTTGCGCCAGAGAGACATACACTTTTATAGATTTTGTAAGTAAATCAAAATATTTACCTAGTCATGAAACTTCAAATAACTTTTTTTAAAGCGCTTAAGAACAATGAAGTATACTTCATAGACCTCGTTTTTAGGTATGCCTTACTATGTTTAATCGCCTAGAAGATGAATTAAATTGTTTCAATGCGTTAGCTACACGCGATGTTGAAGTGTTAGCGGAGACCCGGGGCGAGTTGGCCGATTCTAGTCATACAAAATTTGTCAAATTTTTAAATTTCGCCTAAAACAGCATAAAACGTTATAATATTGTTATATTAACCTTAAAAATGACTAATTTTGAAGTTATAAAAGTTTTAACACAAAAATCGTACATATAAAAAAAGTTGAAAACAGAAAATTAGTGAAATTTTTTCCATCTTCGTAGTCCATCATATTTTTCTGTTTTCTAATCAAAAACTATGAGAAATGTCTTTGAAATACTTGTACCTAATGATTATAGGTATAGTGATATATACATTTTAAAATGTTTATCACCGTTTAAAATCCGCGTAACCGAAAAATGGATGACTATACAATCGTTCATAAAATTAACAGCAACATTTTTTTTCAATCGAAAAAAATTTCATTTTAATTTAGAATAGTACTGTTATAAGTGGTCAATTTTTCAAATTGTTAAACCTTATAGAATTTCGTAAAAAAAAAATAAAATGTAAAAAATCAGCCAACTCGCCCCCCTCACCCAATGTGTTTGCCTTTCCTGAAAATTTTGAAATATCAATGGATTGATTTTCAATTTGGTGAAAGTATTTTTTTCTTTTTCATATTTGAAATAGTTATTTCAAAGAACTACATTTTTAAGGAGGATTCTAATTTATTTAATGATCCTCATGTATTGATGAAGTATTAATCATCCTTTCTATAACCTTTAGTTAATTTCAATCAATTGTTGATAAATTGTTGAAAATTATAGACAAGTTTATTATTACTTATGTTAAGAAACTTTAATTTTAAATAAATTATTGTAAATTAAAAGATTAATTAAAACAATTTTGGAAATAATATACTAAATTTATAAAATAAAAAAATTTTTATTTTGTTTAAAAGTGTATATAAAGTATGTTTTTAGAAAAAATTAATTTTCCCAAATATAGAAACTTATTAAAAAAAAAAATAAACGTACAAATAGAATTTATTTAAAATTACGATCGGCTGATCTTTTTAAACACTTCTCTTACAATGCTAGCAAAATAAATGAAACTCTTATAAATTCTTATCATAATTAAAATAAAAATGTACCTTAGAGGACTTCAAGCAATCGCACATACGTAAGATATACAAAAAAAGTAGTAGCATACTCGAAGAGTCATGAGCAGATATGCAAACCAGCGTAAAGTTTAATAAGTTTTAATAGCTTTTTCTCGAGGACTACGATCAAAGTCTGCATGTAGCTTGTACTTTTGAGTAAAAATCCTCTGCTGTCTTAAAAAAATTTTGATAAGTCTCTGCTGTTATACGAAAAATATGACAAGTCTTTGCAGTTTTAGGAAAAATATGACAAGTCTCTGTAGGTAGATATGGACACGAAAAAAAACTGACAAATCATGAGATTCCTATAATAGATAATGTGATAATTTCAACCTCCCATCTATGCGAGATATTTTTACAACGATTTGTAACTTTTTGCTTGCCAAAATAAAATGCGCATAAAGTTTAGTGTCCACTTCTGCTGGGAGTACTTATACCTTCTTATCTCTTATGTCAATGTACAAAAAAAAAATAATATTAGTATTATTTGTTGAGTAGCTCCTTTATGTAATAATGCTGCTTTTTAATAAGATTTATTTACAATTTCTGATATTTCTTAGCTGTTTCAGTTTTTTCCGTGTCCATATCTACTTTTCCTAAAACAGCAAAAACTTGTCATGTTTTTCGTAAAACAGCAGAGACTTGTCATGTTCTTCCTACAAAATTTCTGCTTATATTTATTTTCGTATAATCAGGACTTATCATATTTTTCGTAAGACAATTCTACTTATCACAGTTTTCGTACGAGACGTCGGTATAATCAAAGAGGAGGTCAGCAAAGTAAGGGAGAGAAACAGAGAAAGAAAAAGAGAGAAAAAAAAGATGTACGTAGGAAAATATCGGTCGCATACATCTACACATAGATGTTTGTGTAGTGAGTTTGGGTAGCCGAAAAGCCGCTAGGGCACTTTTTTTTTGTATTCCTTCGACCGAAACACGGTGACAGCACTGACCCAAGCGATTTGCCTCTTCGCGGGTATTTGGCCACGTTTCCATCACCCGTTGCTATTGCTATATTGCTTTTACTGATGTTGTTCACTCAAACGGTCCATGAAAAACCAATTGCTATTCCTATCGCTAGATCACTCCTGCCGATTTTACATTCAATTCCTGCTAAATGAATTTTATAACGAAAAAAATTTCATGTATTTTACAATTTTATGTATGAATGCATTGCACATTTTAATAATCTAAAACTATAATATCTATCGGGAATTTATTAATAGGATAAAATTTCTTCACTTAACTTAAAAAAAGAATTATCTATTATTCATAATCTTATAATAATAATTTTGATAAATATTGTTAATAATAAAATCGTTTTTCCGCAAATACAGTGCTATATTACTTAATTTAAATAATAAAAGCAATTCACAATAAGATTGCATATATCTTATAACCATATAGTGTTTCAGCATTTTGACACCTTGTATAAAATAACGTTTAAATTCTTATCTCATTTCAAATTTCCACACCAGCATCTCAATTTCTAAGAGTAAAATTAAAGAGCCTTTCCTCTTTAACAAGCTCAATTGATCGTCTTAAAGAAGTCAAGCCAACTCTGCCCACAGTTAAGTAATTTTAATCAAACAATAAAATATTTTAAGAAAAGAGAGTTTAAAGTAAAAGTATGCGGGCTAAGAGATATATACTTCAAAAGCATGCCTGTACAGCTTACACTTAAAACTAGGTGACCCAAAGAATAAGAGAAAAATAAAGCTTTACATATATACCTATACGTTTGTGTAATTATAGATACAGTTGATTCTATACAAGAATCCGCATAGAGCATAGATATACTGACATATTTATAAAGTAGAAAGAAAAATCACCTGTCGTCAGTGAAGCTTGTAGTAGTAAAGCAAGTAGTAAGAGTCGTATTCCGGTCAGACTACCGGCCGGCCACCTGCAGACGAAGCACGTACTGCTAGTATTGCAGTCCCAAGTACCACTGACCGCATCCGATTCGACACTCTTCTTCATTCTCCTTCTTCTTCTTCTTTTGCTCTTTTTGAAAAACTTCATCTTTTACAATTTTTTTCACTTTCGTCACTAACACACACCAGTTTTCACCTTTTTATCAATGCACTTTTTCTACATATTTTTTTTTTATGTATACGTTTAAATTTTCTTTTTTTGGCTCGTATTCACCTTGATGTCGTTTTTTTTCATTTTTTCTTTTATTTTCTCAATTCCTAAAACTTTTGTATATCACATTACTAAACGTACATTTCTACAACATTATCATTCACCTAATTCACCTATATGTACATTACTATTGATAACAAGTCACATCATGATATATCTCTTTTTTAAAACTCCTCGGCTATCTAAGCACTGCATTATCATCAAAATTAAATAAGATAGAAAAGCACCAAAAATAACAACACAATCACTTATTCAAGCCATGTAATTGACATAACACTTATCAGTTAACTAAAAAAGCATGTAGCTTATTAAGCTGCAGTAGCAGCTCTACCAGCGCTGTTATTCTTAACGCGTACATTTACATGGATGGCACACGACGCAGTCGCGTCTCCGAATCAGACTGACGAGCGACGCGCGTTAAGCCCAGAGTTTTCGGATCTCTCGCGGCAACTCGCTCACTCACCCCGCTACTTATGCGCATGCGCTTCCTACACTCCCTACTGATCCTACCCACCCACTCTATATACCACTCTGTGTCATTTCCCCTTTTGAGCGCTGGCGCTTACATATATAGTTATAGGTACAAAGTACGAAGCAAGTGCATATGTGCAGTAGCTCTCTTATGTGCAATTAGATAACCGGACGGACATACTAGCTGGTCATTCGAATGCGCCGCCTCTGCAAAATTCGCCGTGTCACGTTCTCGTCTATCCGGGAGATGTCCACTCTATTATATGTATGTAGGATGCTGGAACTCTCTTTATATATATCTCTCTCTGTCCTCTCTCTTCTGTAGTATGCACCGTACTAGTGTTGTACCTGTGCGATTGTATTAATCAGGAAGGACTGACGTGGATGGTGTGATTAGGAAGCTTGAAATTTGGACAGGAAAAAGTAGCGGTAATCGACAAAAATGTGTCAAATTAGTGTCTGTTTTCGGATGTTATGGATTTTATCGAAAAATGACAGAGTAAAGAAACGTAAAAAAAATCTTTATTCGTATTTGTACATAATAATTACAAAATCAAAGTTTTTATTAATGATTGTAATTTTTTAGTTACTGAAAATTCGTCAAAAGAATTTTTTATTAATAGAAGAAAAAGTAAATAAATAAATAAGTAAATAAATCAATGAACAAATATACATATATATATATATATATAAATAAATAAATTTAATACATAGATTATTTTACAGAGAATTTTTTAGTATTTACAAATTTTACTATTTTTAATACCAAGCTCGTGTATCCAACATCTGGACTCTACGAAAATGTTTGAATAGCCAAACAGTATTAAAAACTTTACAAAAAAGAAAGAAAGAAAGAGAATCGGATATCTCATCACGTACAATGTATAATCCGGTCATTGACACCTTCCCCAGTTATCAGTTGAAGATATACGTAGTCGTTCTACGTGTACGTCACTTTTCTGCTTTTCCTCGTTTCCTCCAAGCACATCCAGCACCCAATCCTAACTACTCTCGTCCACTCGCTTCGAATTTTGGATATCTCCCTTCGACATACACGTGCTCGTAAATGTACACCAGGCGAGTGTAAGCTAATTAATTCGAACGACTCGTCCAAGTTGTGTGAGTATGCCTAGTATACAGGGAGTATAAGTAGGACACTGGATATATCCGGATTTCGTTAATACTCCCCGGCGTTCATTATTATCTTTCTCTCTTTCTCTTACTTTTACCCATATGTGCAGCTGTGAGAAAAATTCAATTTGTAAAATTGGAGCATGCGCTTCTTCTCTTTCTTTTTATATACATTGCGCTTGGATTTTCAAGTGCCCGAATATATGTAACACATAGAATAAAAATCGGAAAGTTTGACGAGTTGATTAGAAACTCCATTTTTTCTTTTTTCATCTTTTCTCTTTCAACACGAGATGCACAATTTATACAATAGATCTAGTGTAGTACGATGATGTATAATATTCGACTTTTTAAAACTATGTAAATGGATATAAGGGCTAGATTTAGCTCTTATTTTTAAAGTCCTAACGGTAAATGTAAATTTAATAGATGTTTAACTTCTAGTATAAGGTTTGAGAGTCAGGAAAGAAAGATTGAGAGAGAGAAAGAGAGTGAGAGAGTGATAGTGAGATGAACCAAGCAAGCGAATGATGAGAAAATGCATTTTCTTATCACGAGCTATACATAAAACTTATCTTTTAATAACTTTATTATTATGTAACTTTTTCAAGCTAATTGACTAAAAAAGAAAAAGAAGTCATTTATATTTAAAATAATTTCCTTGAAATCACATTAATTACAAACAATCACAAAACAGTAGCACAATGTATTTAAAAAAAAGTTGTCCCTATATCTTCATCAGCCCATTCACCTCAATCTACTTAATTTTGACATTTTCATTAAAAAAACTTGCTAAGCAGTTGTTATTCTTGACTTTATTACAAAAACTTTTTTCCGCTCATACAGGGGGCAGAAAAAAAAATAAATATCAACAACAAGCCCGCTGTGAGTGAAAGTATTAGCAAGACTCAAAATATCGATAAAGATACTGATTGAGAAAAACTCGTCCCCTATAATCCTATCTAGCTTTATCCCTCTTTGAACAGAAAACTAACTTGATCCTGGACTATATAGGCTTTGATATTCTCCACTCGCTCCTCATTCTTTTACACACACTTTTATCTCTTTCCTTTCACTCTGTTATCCTCACGCTATTTTTTTATTCCCACTTTATTTTTATCTAACTCTGTCCACAACAATATATCTTTCCATTGTCTTTTCTAGCTCATCTCTTTAGTTCACATTTTTACGTCTTTTTCTTTCTTCCGTATGCAAGCGCAAAACTCAACGTATATTATCTCTTTCTACGTTTTTTCCTCCTTGATGTATGAGTAAATTGAAAAATCCTGTGCAATGCTACTAATGGACTCCAGCTACTACAACTACTAACCTCGTATTTTTTTCTCAGCATCTCATTCCATCCGTTTCTTTCTCTTATTTTATATCCCATTTCTTTTATATCCCATTTCTATCACTTGTGATAGTCATATGGTACTATACCAGCCATCTATCTGCCTTTTTATGTTGATTTTTTTTATGTACATATTTATATTTAGATTATATTGATGAGTGATATCTCGTTTGCATTATCATTGATGTGTCGTTAACAGCAATTAATATTTTTTTCCTTATTTTAATTTTTTTTTGCTTTCTCCAAAAAAAAGCTGTGTGATGGTGAAAATTTTCAATTTGTTTTTTTTTATTTTCCCAACGTTTTAAAGATTTCTGAATTTCATCACATTCAATTTGTTAAAAAGAAAACACAGGTAATTTTCTTTTTCAAAATGCAGATGATCCTGCAAAAACATTTGACTTATCTGCAATAGCCAAAGCATGGGTCAAGGACTCTTTTGTCACCTTGAAATGATTTTCAAATATTTATAACGAAATAACAACAAAAGTTATTCTACATGATTTGTTTTTGCATTTGTTGACTTTTTTTCAATCTGTTTAATTATTTATTGTTTAAACAATTGAATCGAATAAAGAAAAACACGTATATTTTATTTTTTTAAAATGCAGATATACCAATAATTTGTTTATCCCTATCTTTGCTGGTCTGGGCTTGGCCATAATGGGTTAATAAAAAAAAATGTAGTTAATATGTCTGTAAAAAAGTGTATCAAGTCGAATATGAAAAATATTTTATGCACTGACTTTAAGAGTATAAAAAATATTATATCAAAGCTATAATAGAAGTATCTTTTTACACGTAGTAATGCAAACTTAAAGTATGAAATGTGTACCATTCATAGAAATTAGATAGGGCCAAGTTAAAAATATTTACTTTCATTTTTAAAATTTTTAATTTGGTGAATTTTTCAGATGTAACTATTATGACGTTCTGGACTTTTCACGGTCGCCAGTTCACTCACGAAATGAAATATAAATTATAAATTAAATATGACACTCGCGCAATGAACAAAATATAATACACA
>JAPYZE010004779.1:0-10093 GCA_030522805.1 Leptomastidea abnormis | reverse complement strand
TTGTTTTAATGGCAGTTATTGAAAAATAGTCACTATATCCAGCACTTACTACCAGAAACAGTAATTTTTCCTAATTAAGAACTATCAGTGTACTACTACCACTGCTCATCGTACCAGGCCTATATTGTATACGAGTATATAGAGCCTGAAGGAACAGGTTCCACGAGTATTATACCTCCTCCTTCTTCTTTTTCTTCTCTCTCTCTCTCTCTCTCTCTCGCTCTCTCTCTACTGGACTCTCTCATCCTTTTCTCGTTCTCTTATTCTTGTGTATTGCTCGCTTTTGTGCGCCTCTTTCGAATTTAAGCTTCCTCCCGCGCACCTCTATTTTTTTCTTTTTTTTTTTTTTTATTCCTCTTTCGAATACATATCGAAGTGATGCTTTTTTTGCGCTCACACGCGTGGGTGTTGCACATGAATATTAATATATACCTACATACCTGTGTATATGTATAGCGATACCACTTGTTTGACGCATCAAAGTTCGTTCGATATATTATACAGTCGTTATTGCCATTGTTATTGATGTTATAATATTGGCATATTTGGATACTATACCACATACCAGTATGATATAAAAGCGTCTTTACTTCGTTTTTAAATTTTTGCAATTTGTATATAAGTAAGGTAAGGTGTTTGTTTGTATGATATTGAAAGAGCGGAACAGACGTTACAAGACTTACAGGTGTATCATATTCATAGAATAAACTTTAAATATAATTGTACCAAATATATTTTGTACAACAAACAACAATTATTTTAGCCAAATATTATATATATTTATGTACGTCAAAATCCAAAATCGTCAACCATGAAACAGTTTTCTTCCCATTCAGCTACAAAAAAAAAAGTATAGACGCAAGCTAAAAGATCTTTAGGCCACATACATATACGTACATACATTTACCACCTTCTCAAACTCTCCTTCTCTCTATATAACATCAAGCCACGTGTTTTCTTCCTTATGCTCCCCTTTTCCATATGTATCTACAGGCACATATACATATCCAAATGACAAAAGCGTGCCGCTATATATACCATCTCTCTCTCTCTCTCTCTCTCTCTCTCTCTCTCTCTCTCTCTCTCTCTCTCTTACTCGGCTGGATATCCCGCGCGCGAGCGCAATTCGGCGTCAACTCGAATTTGCATCAGCAAATACACATGCTATATAACCCTACATAGTATACCCTACTATACATGTGATTCCTCCATTCCCTTACCCCTCTACCTTTCTCTTCCCTTTTATTGTCACGTGCGTTACTGCATTGAGGCATTGATAATTCGAAAGCGCGCATTTAACAGGAGGGTAGAGATCGTCTTTGATATATACGTATATGTATGTGGGGGTAGGTATATATATTTTTTTTCTTTTTCAATTTTTCGCAACGATTGTATACGAGACACTTTAATTTTGTCTAGGCAGATTTAACGTGAGTCATGATTTGGTCTGTACTGTAGTATTATTGGTGAATAATAGGGGATGCGTGTAAGTGAGAATTGGTGTTTTTAAATACACTAGTCAAATCTAGGTGCGCTTTGCGCGCTCTATTCTGACCTAACCTAACTGCACAGATCAGGTTTTATAATTTCATAACTTTTTTAAGTAAAATCAAAATAAATTATTACTTTTCTCAATCAATAATCTTACTCATCAATTTTACGACTTTAGATTCTTTTTAATCATCTTTCAAAATTTCATTCATTTGAATTCTATTTTACGCATACTATCCTAACCACGTGATCAGCTTAAACCAATCATAATCGAGTCACGTGGTCAATCGTAGCCAATCAGAACACGAATAGATCGAGGACAGATCTGCACTCATCATTTTTCTTCTAGACTAAAGAAGGATATATAGGAATTTGAAAAAAAAAGAATTTCAGTAGCAAAAATAAAAAATAAAAATTATTTAATTTTACTTACTTTTTTAATATCCACTTAAAAAGTATTGTTCAATTGAATTTTTTTTTTAATTTACAATTTTATCTACACACTAAATTTGTAGAAAACCAATAGGATACAAGTAAATAACGATTGATAAAAAAAAAATAGTTTTAGTTTGATGACAGCAATAAAAAATATAATGTTTTATATGATATCCGGAAGAAAACAAAGAGCTCGGCTGAGGATAAGAGAGAGTAAGAGAAGGTGTGGGAGGAGCTGCCAAAAAAGAACAAGCGAGGATACCTACATACTGAGAGAAAGAAAGAAAGAGAGTAAGTTCGTACAGTAGGATGTTGAAAATAAAAAATAAAAAAAAAAGGAAGCACATACGCATACATACGTATATAGTTGAAGATCCCCGCCTTCTCTCTCTCTCTCTCTTTCTCACACACACACACACACACACACACACACATACAGACACGCACACATACTTTGGCATCACATATAGGCTGAACAGGAGAACGGAGAGCTATAGTTGGCTCATACCCCTGCTGCCATATGGCCCTGCCAGCCCTCGACTTCCGCTTCATCGTCCCATTGTGAAGAGAAGCACTCTCTCTTTCTCTCTTCGATGTAGTGTACCCCAACCTTATAACCCATGCGGGTCTTTTTCGTTCCCGCGTGCGTTATACACATACATATACACACACATCATCGGTTTTAGCCCCTGCGTTAAAAATAAAAATAAAAAAAAAGAAAAGAAAAGAAGCCGGCTGGGTTTTCGAGACTGTGAGTATACTATACGTATGTAGAGGGATATATGTATATATAACTATACGAGTACAAGGGAGAAAGAAAGAAATAAAGAAAAAGAAAACTCGAAAAAGAAGCCGATGACCTTTGGCTTGCGTATTTTCGTGCTTACTATACGTACAACCTCCCCATCCCTTCCCTTTTCTTTTTTTTTGCACCCCCTCTTCGCTTATTTTCCTTCACGTTTCTATCCTGAAAAATTTAATGGCCGAGAATTAAAAGCCTGACTTTATTTTCACTTCTGCTGTGCTTATGGGGCTCAGTGGGTCAAGTGCGGATCTCTCTCTCTCTCTCTCTCTTTATCTATATATCTTTTTCGGGCGTGTATGCATGCATGCATGCATTCTATCTATATACTTATATATAGATGTATACCCTCGTCTTTTTTTTGTCTATCTGTACGTATAAGCATATAAATTGGGAGTGTAGTAGCTTGTACGCTTCCTTTATTTTCCCGCGACCTGTAATTTACTTGATATGTATTAAAAAAAAAAACGCTAAGTTCAATATATTTTTGCACGTTAAAAATTACACTTACTTATATGAAGATTATAAAAAAAAATTTTGTTATTTCGATGCAGACGTGAATTTATTAAAATGTGATCTAAAAAAGTGAGTAACTAGCATATATTTTTTTGTTTTTAAGGTGGATAACGTACAGTTGCTCTTTAAAATCAGCTGATAAAATGCTGACAATATTTCTGTAGTTTACGGCTCATCTTCCTTTTATAATAGGATAATACATCATAACATAACTTATGTTTCAATTAAAATTGTCTATCAAGAAAAAAAAATACTCCAAATAATATTTGTATTATACAAGGTTTCATTGACCTAGTCAATAAATCCAAGCGCCCTTTAAAAATCTTATTATCCCAATATAAAATCTACCTACATATATTCCTTTTTCACCTTTCTACCTCTCCTTTTCTTTCTCTTCATTCACTCCCTGTGTCTCTCTTTCTCTTTCACTTTCTCAAAATCTACCCAATACCTCTGACTCTATTTAGCCCTATTTCGCATTATTCTGTCTATATACAACCAAGTAAATAAAGAAAGACATCCTATCTATACTTTGGCTCTTTAAACGCTGATGGTCCCACTGTATTGTATTGTAAATTTCATTCATTCATCTAGCCCTATTAACACCAGCAGGAATTTTTCGGTTTTTACCCTTTATTCTCATGAATATTAATGTAATTATAGTGCATTTTAAATACTTGGATCTTTTGTATTTCTTATTTACCTGATAATCTATTTTAATTATCTCTTAAATTTAAATTTTGAAAACACGTGTTTTAAAAGGTAAAAAAATACAGGATCAGTCGTTTAGGAAAAAATCTGTATTCTTATCTTGCGTATGTTAAATTAGATTATATTTCATTTGTCATCATTTTATCCATTCACTTTTCCAATCACGATTAATTGATCAAAATCAATAAGCAAAACAACTTAAATCAAATGACAAACACCTACAACATTTTATAATACAACAGGTTATAACAATACATAACACACATTTATACACTCAATCTATATCATATCGTTATTTCATTCTAAGGATATAACGATTCATTCATAAAGAGACACACACACACACACACACACACTTACCGTCCCTTTTACTACACTATTTACTACGAAAAAAAAAGAAAAGAAATCACGTTACGTTTAAACACGTGTCGTCGTCCGAGTAAAGTCAAGTAAGCTAGTAAGCACTTGACTATACATAACACACACACATATATAGGTACACACACGTCATTTGTCTCTCCTACACCGGCAGAAAAATCGATCGTTAAGAAAATACGATATCAAAGTGTTTTTCTTTCTCTCTTTCTTCCTCTTTTAGCCATCGTAAATCAGCGACACAATTAAGGCCATAAAAATCAATAGTCAACACGCAGGGGGAAAAGGGGAAGGAGACGGAGGCTGTGTATGTGTACGTTAACCCCGGCTTTTCTTCTTTATATACAAACCTGTACATATATTCACAATATACAATTTTTGGTAGTCGAAATAACTATATATAGCGTATAGCAGTTTGATATTCTTAAACGAGCTGTTTAATCGGTAACCGATTGAAATCAAAGCCTTCTTTTATATAATATACCCCCATTGACGCTAAATGATTGATAAAGAGATTAAAGGCCTGTTGGGGAGTGAGATGGGAAAGAGCGATAAAAGTTGGAGAAGCCGATGAAATATGTCTTATAAATGTAGTGTGCGTACAGAAGAAAGAAAGAGAGAAAAGGTAAAGGAGATCAGCTGTGCAGCTGTGATTTTGATGCGATGGTCGAATCAGATGTGTATGATAGAGCGACCGATAAAACTACGATTAAGATATTTTGCGGAAGGAATGAGAGAGAAGTGAGGGAGGAAAAAAGAAGGAGACACAGGTATACCTGAATACCGGAAAAGGTTATTTATCATTAAGAGGAAGAGTCAGTTTGCGAATGCCAGCAGCGGGATAATTTGAGAACCCCTGTTTCTCTACACCGGTGAAGGGGAAGCCCCATTTTCAACGTTATTTTTAATACCTTTTTTTTATCAATACCTATATAGGTAAATTTAAAGTTAATTTTTTTTTCTTTTCTCTGTAGTTATGATTGTAAATTTATAAATAAGAAATCGTTGCTACATTTTTTTTAAATCTAATAGAATACAATATTAAATTTGTTCTTTAGCAAAAAGTAACATGGACATATACATAAGGTCTATTCCGTGTAAAAATAATTAGTTTGCAGCAGTCTGGCTAAAGTATAGACCAGGTATGTACAAAGTCTTGCTTAAATATTGCTTAAGTACGGAAATAGTCTGGCTAAAGAATAGTTGAGCAGCTTCGAACAAATCCCAACGCATCCCCAAGTTGGCTGGGAAGCCTTGGGCATATCCCTACGCATCCTCAAGTTGGCTGAGCAGCCTCGGACGTATCCTTACGCATCTCTAAGTTAGCTAGGCAGCCTCGGGCATATCCTCACGCATCTTTAAGTTAGCTAGGCAGCCTCGGGCATATCTCTACGCATCTCTAAGTTAGCTAGGCAGCCTCGGACGTATCCTTACGCATCTCTAAGTTAGCTAGGCAGCCTCGGGCATATCCTTACGCATCTCTAAGTTAGTTAGACTGCCTCGGGCATATCCTTACTCATCTCTAATTAGCTAGGCAGCTTCGGGCATATCCCTATGCATCTGTAAGTTAGCTAAGCAGCCTCGGGCATTTACTCACGCATCTCCAAGTTAGCTGGGCAGCTTTGAGCTTATACCTACGCATAACCAAGTCGGCTGAGCAGCCTCGGCCCTATACAAATACTATGCTTATGCAATACTTAGGCCTGACTTCAACTGTACTTGGGCCAGACTTTTGCCGTACTTATGCAATGCGTAAGCAAGACTTTGTACATACCTGGTCCATACTCTAGCAATACTTTAGCCAGACTGTAGCCATACTAATTTTTTTTACACGACTTTCTTTGTCTGTTGAAGAAAGATAAACATAATAGTAATTGTAAAATGATAACACTTTTGACACGTGCTATTGCAAAAAAAAAATTAGCAATTTTAATTACCGTAAAGATACAGAAAAGAGAAATGAAAAAAAAAACAGTAATTAATCATTACTTTTGAATAAATTTATATTAATTATTCGCAAATTAATCTTAATAACACCTGTAACAAACCCAAATCTTAAATACATATAGTCAAAAATTAAAGACGCATAAAAATCATCAATAATTCAGTGAATTAGTAAACCCCCGATATACAATCATTGGAACACACGTGTCAAATTTAAAATCCTTTTACGAGTGACTTTAACGATTTCTTTCTTTCTTCTTACACATTTTAACACTGTATGTGCATATGTACCTGTATAGTTTGCAAGAAGGAGAGAGACTGGCACGAGCAAAAGATTTATTAGCTCGCGAATTACCCGACTACCGTCTAATGTGCAGCGACACTCGAGTGAGAAAGAGTGCTTATATTATGTACACTATACTATACGTAAATACGTGTAAGAGAGAAAAAGATGAAGATAGTGTGCGGCTTGCGATGTAGGTATATACATTAAAGCGTGAATGAACGCCGCAGGGTAGGTCAAAGAAGCGCCTGTCCGCCCACCCACCCGCGCGATTGCGCTCGAAGTCCATTATCGCGTGGTTCATCGCTGATATAAACACCTATACCTATACTGAAAGAAAGAGAGAGAGAGAGAGAGAGTGTGTGTGTGTGTGTAGTTAGGATGAGAAAAAGATATATGTATATGACAGTGTCGGGGTGCGCGCACGCGTATTATTGAGAGTTGAGTTTCGAGAATTTCATGCAAGAGTAGATGTATAGCATATATATATGTATAATATAAGTGATGTGCACATGCCGCATCATGCCTCTAACTTCCGCCCCTCCTCCTCCTCCCCTTAGTAAAGCGGTAACTCGAGAGACTATACTGTTTATACCGGTGAGCACGTGGTCGCGGAAAACCCGCGAGATCGCTACTATTATATACTGTATCGTGAGGAACATGTCAGTTACACTGGGTGGCTATACCGTACCGGCAAATAACGTGCCAGTATGTCTATGTACGTATTTCCCCTTTCACGATAAGCGCCGTCAGCCACCTACTATACTTCTTACTTCTCCGTTGCATAAACAACAGCTGAGTCGAGAGAAAGAGAAAGAGAGGGAGAGACTGAGATAAGGAATGAGAGACTAAAGCTTTCTTCCTTCTCTTCTTTAATTTGTATATGTCGCTTGTTTTACGCGACCGCATAATATATAATCGCAAAGCAATCCACTGCCTGCGCATGTGCTCTGTACTACTGCTACTACCTATATATTATATAGCGTTAAAGCTGGTTAGCTGGTGTACATGATTTTTGAGATATAGGTATATCGGTTTACATGTATTAAAACGTATATTATGCGTTTATGCGAATATTGATATATTTTCTGATCTCTTTTCTATATATATATGCTCTTTCTCTCTGACTTTTTCTATAATATGCTTCTATTTTGCTCTCCCTTTCTCAAGGGAAAATAAAGAAGATATAGCTCTTCTCTTTAGCTTTTCGATTGATAAGGATTTATTTTCTTGACATCGAGATCGAGAGCTTACCATGTATACGAAGGTGTATATATTATATTGAGAATGATGTAGTTGAAACACCGCAGGAGTTTGTTTGGGATATTACATGATATAGCTTACTTTGTATTTTTCGAATCTTTCGAGTGATAAGCGTTTTTTTTTGGTATTATGTGTTTGTTGTTATACAGGATTTATAAGATAAATAAGAAAGATGGAGAAAAGTAAATTGTGGATGTTTCAATTAATATGATATTTAATTAAGGGATTGATTAGGAGGGGGTAAATAATTTTTAAGATGTACATTTTTTTTATTAATTTGCTTGGTGTTATATTATAATATAATGTGCTTGGTAATTTTATCTGAAAAGTAAAAAAAAAAAAAACAAAGTCAGATTTTTCTTTAGTTCTCTTTTATAGGTACATCAAACTAATATTTATGCAACCTGTATTTAAATTATATTATCTGTAAAAAAAAAGATTTGTTTTTCAAAAAAATTACATTGAATAGATCTTTACATAAATTCCATACCGCGCATATACTAATCTACCCTAGTCTATACTCGAGATATAAAGCTTGCTTGGAGCAACTAATGAAGTAAAATACGGTAAATAATTTTTTTTTTTTTCAACTAATCTCTTCAGCAATTACCCAGTATAGATAAACAAAAACTTGTATTTTGATCAAATTTGTCTTTATACAAGCTTATACCTATACTTGAATAATTAAAACCAAAAAAAAGGCACATAAAACTACCATAATAATTCATTATAAAAATAATAATAATCAAAAACATTAAAAAATTATATTATACCCCTGTAAAATAAAGTTTTTGAAAAAAGCAACACTCTAAAACAACAGCAGCAGCACTAGCAGAAATCAAAGTAGAAGTCTCAAGACACACACAAACACACACACACACACACACACACACTTATAAAATCTTACACAGAGCTGCTATCATTACAACGACAACAGTCTTTCTCACACAAACTCCCTACTCCTTAGTATTAAGCTTTTGCGCAACAACTACACACACACACACACACACACACACACACACACACACACACACATACAAAGATTTATACACACTTATATTCCGTCGACTCGCGCGCATGACTTTGAATCAGACACACCGTACCTATATATATATATATGTATAATATACGAAAGAAGCACGCGCACACTGTGCTGATGCTGAGATATATTCTCTTTTGCTGCTCTTGCGGCAAACAGCAGGCAAGCAAGCAAGCAGCAGCAGACACTCGTGTTCTTTCTGCGTGCGCGGGTTCTTGGAGTCCTTGAAGCAATCTCTCTCTTTCTCTCTCTCTCTTTCTCTGTATATAATATGCCAGAGTGCGAAAAATACTCTCCAGGGATATAATAAGATTATTGCAAAATTTGTATATGTATATATCTGTCATGCTTTAATGATTGCAATGAAGTTTGTAGTTTTGGGGACCTATACCTTGTTTTTTGGAGCTACTTTATATTGTGAGATTGATTTGTTGATATTGTGTGGATTTTGTAGATTTTTGATGATCGGTTGTATTATAATGCGCATGATTTGATTTTTTTATACTAGGGATATGTACAATTCATGAGTTACTTTTGTAAAATTGAATAAAATAAATTTGTATGGTTTTTTTTATTATTTCAAATTTTAAAAAATTATTATTATTATTAAAATTTTTAAATTTAGCTAGGGTATAACGTATAGGTAGGTTTAAAGAATATTATCTTACTTATATAAGTATATCGGTGCCTCGGACTAAGAAAAACACAACTTCACGCTCTCGGACAAAGACTAGCACAAATCAGCCTAAGATGATAGTTGAGTGTATTTTAGTCTATTCCTCGCTAAAGTACTCTAAACAAATTTTATTATACATCACAACTATTACAGTAACACTTAATTAGAACACATGAAAAAAATCTACTTATATTTCTGTTCATAATAGCCGCTAAAAATTAAGCAACAATAAAATATGTTTTTATCCGAGCGCTTTAAAAATTGTGCTTTTTTTCATCCGAGAGAGCGCCGAGTTGTGCTTTTCTTCGTCCGAGACATTGATATATCGTGCTCAACTCGTATCTTGCAATAGTTCATGAACATTTCAGTCTACAGTTAAAAATACAACTATACCTTTTTTTTTGTTCTTTCATTTCTTACACAAATTATTGATCAATATAATTTTCATCATTAAATAAAATATATATATATATATATATATATATATATATATATATATATATATATATATGTGTGTGTGTGTGTGTGTGTGTGTGTGTGTGTGTGTGTGTGTGTGTG
>JAPYZE010004778.1:0-10467 GCA_030522805.1 Leptomastidea abnormis | reverse complement strand
ATATTTTTGTTGCATATCGCTTTGGATTAACCAATTGTTGTTGCTACCGTTGTAATATACTTTCCAATTACTTATATTGCTGGTGTTTAATTTTTTGTTATCGTATGGACTTAATATTACTCCTTCAAGTATGTATTGTAAATTTTTTGTGTCACGATTTTTTGCAGCTTCCCATTGGAGTTCGTAATTTGAATCTTGTAGTTTAACGAGTTTTGGTGTTCCTGGAGCTGTTGGTATGTCCTCTGAAATATAAGCATTGAAAATAAAATTTGAATTTATTTGTTTATTCTTATATTATGTTTTATTTAATTTTTTTTTCTAGTTGAATATTTTAATATTTTCTTTTAGTTTATTAAATCACATCTATCTAAGATTTTAGTTTATTAAATCACATCTATCTAAGATATTCTTTTTTAAAATTGTTGTTTATTCGTTTGAAATAATTTTATAATATCATTGATAAACTTGATTTAATCTGATAAAATTAAAAAAAAAATGAATGTCAACAATAGATAAAATTAAATAAAAAAACAAGCAATTAAAAACATTGTTTATCAGTTGTTATCAATCATTTAACAACTGCATACTGAATCAGTATATCACTCTAGTAGTTTATAAACTTTGCTATAACGTTGCTAGTACGAAAAACTAAATGAAATTTTGCTTGATAAAAATTTAAGCCTTTAGTATAACAATTATTGAATAATTGTGTAAGTAATCCTATTTTTTTAATTAAAATTTTACTATTATTAGCATTTTTGAAATTTATTAATAGTAATATTAGTTTATGCGGTATCAGTAATATTTTTCCCCAACAATCATAAATAAAACAAAGACTTTATCACTAATAATCGAAAAAGAAAAAAAAATTATTCTTACCAAGCGTTTGAAATTTAAACCTCTCATCCTTAGGCCAAATAAAATTCGTCGTGCTATTTCTATACTTCAATACCAATCTAAATCTATAAAATTCATTAGACTTCAAATTTCTAATAGAAAACAAAAGATTATTTTTTCCAGTAACATAAGCAGGAACATTTTGCCAATCAATCCTATCACCTTTGACAAACTGTAACGTATAATTAACCAGAACATCATTCATAGGTGTCCAAGATATATTAAGCGTATCTGAACTAACTCCTACAAGTGTCAAATTATTCGGTTCAGGATACATTTTCACCAACTTCTCTTCGCTCTGACTGTACTTGTCCATGTAATCTTCTGGATATGCTCTGACGTAGACCATATATTCTTGTCCAGGTATAAGTGGTTCTAAATTCGTCGATTCTTCGCCATCCTTTACCGATCTCTCACCATCCATTGGTTCAACTCCTTCGATTTCATTTACCGTTCTCCAGAAAACTTTATAACGCACAAATTCTGCATTCCAATTACTTGGTGTTGTCCAACTCGCTACAGCTAAACAAGGTGTCAAAGCTCGGACTTCAAAATTTTCAGGTTTAGATGGTACACCAGCATCGGTTTTGAACACGAGAACAGGTCCATAAGGATCGTTTACGTCGCTGTAATCCTGATCGCTATAATAATTAGCCAAGCTCAATTTGAAACTGTAAGACGTAAAGGCAAGAAGACCTTGGATTTCAAAAATTTTTCTGTAAGTCTGATACTTGACGTTGGTATCGCTTATGCATACGTTGTCCTTGGTACGATTATCGCTACTTGTAATATGACACATAGATATGTCCATTGTGTATTGGGTTGCTGGTAGACTATATTTTTCGCAGCCAAGATTTGCTATTGGCTCGGGTAGTCGGATTGTTAAGCTTTTGGATGTTTTTGAGACCAATTGGGCACTGTATGATGTGCGTTTGGGTATTAGACAATCAGATTCGGGATATGGTTGGAGTGACTTGCCGATTGCTCTTATACTTCTTGCTTCGTTTATTGGGTAATCCTTGAAATTTTTGTAAAATTTAGTTATTTACAAGCTTTTGAAAATTGATGTTTATTTGATATATTTTACTCACCTTTATAACAATATCATCAGAAAAAGCGTTTTTATTGGTAAAATAAATTTTACCCGCTTCCATGTTTGACCAGTAAATATTGCTTTTATCGGTAGTTAATGACATCGGTGGTAAACCACGATCTGGACCAACATCAACAACTAAACTACAAATGCAACCTTGAATATCAGCGATGTAAAGTTGACCTTCAGCCGATATCCAGTATATTACAGGATTTTGAGGATCGGTATTGTCGATCGTGAATACCGGTTGAATCGTGGGCTTAAATGGACATGAACAGTCTTCTGTATGGTTGAAAAATGGTTGAACGTTATCGCCGGATAAATCCGATTGCATGACAAAGCCAAGATCACTGGTAGTTAGCTCCACCCAGAATAAATGACTGCATAAAGAGTAATAAAATATAAAATTAAAAAATATTATTTAAAATCGGTAAGAATAACTATAATGATTAAACTCACCCCGTTAAAGGTGCGATATCCAAATTGACAATTCGTCTGTTTCTAGAAAGTATCCGATTAAGCTTGTATTCACCTGATTCCCAAATTGTAATATCAAGTTTCATAATATGACTGATGCCATAATCTTCATAACTTGATTCAGTCCAGAATAAACTTCTCGATATCCAATCAGCACACAAACTCAATGCAGTGTTATTAAGTGTCAGGATTTTTGTTATATTCTTCCCATCAATATCAGCAGTAACCAATTCTTGCATTTCATTGATCCAATAAATTTTTGATTCCGCTGCTAAAAGAGCTACTTCAACTGCAATGTGACGGGTAATCGTAATGTTTGAACGCTGATCTAGATCGACTTTCTTAACATCTTCAATCGTAGCTACTAATAATTGTGGTACTGGATTTTCATTATCTGTTGAAGCGAATACGGTATCTGTAAAAGGACCAGCTCCTACTTCTGAGTAAGCGCGTACTTGGAAATAGTACGTTGTGTTAGCTTGGAGATTATGAACTTTGTATTCTGAAATGAAAATGGATAGTTAAAATCAATTAAAATTTCCTTCGGTATAATGTAATAAGGTGACATTTTTTTAAATTTTACCTAAATCCGAAGCTGTGACATTAACCGAATCGCATACTAAAACTTCAGCACCATCTACCATAAGCCAGCATTGAACTATATAGCCTAGAATAGGTCCATTTACAAATTCAGGTGTATTCCATCTAAAAAAAATTTATTTATTCTTAATTTTGTTCATCCTTAAATTTTCAAACTTAATTTTTTCAAACTCACCTAAACGTAGCAAAATAATCAACATATTCAGCAAGAGGATCCTTAAAACTCTCGATAAAAAGTCGAGGATCGGCAGGTTGACTAGGTACGCTCTGAGGTGACCTAAGTACTTTACTAACTCGCGGTGCAGCTTCCCAATAAGTGTAAGGCCTGATCGTGACCTCAAGTAACGAGTAAGGTAGTAATCGATCGGCATTAGCATATCCAAGACTGGTACGACTGGTAATTACCGGTTGAGCGTCTACGTTGATGTAATCCGCAAAGCTAACCTCGTAAAAAAGTCGACCGTAACTTGGAGCATTTACCGGTTGCCAAGTAACGTTAAAATCACGCCAACTTCCTTCTATCGTTATACTACTGACGTTAACAGGTCCTGGTTTAACTACTATTGGTGTTAAATTATCGGATGGTTTGATTGTTGGTCGTTTTATGGATAAGAAAATTAGGCTGGCATTGGAGGTTATGTTAGTGATGACGGATTGATAGGTGCTGTAGGTGTCAGTTATCAAAGCGCTGTTTGAAGAATTAAGAAGTAGAAAACGATTAGAGATATAAGAAAGCGAGTGGCCTATTATATTTTTGATCGATGATACCTGGAAAGAGATCGGTAATAATGAAATGTTAAGAATTTTTGTTAGAACAAGTGTTTAATTTAAAAATAATATGTACCAATTCTGGTAGTATATCCTGATCGGTCAGTAGCATATCGGCAGTGAAAGCTCGATAAAGTTTAAAATCACCTTCGTAATCGCCTAGGATCCAATAAACAAATCGATTATCAAGATCTAATGTCAATCCAGCTACGTGACGACCATCAAAATCATATTCAGAACGATAACGACGTCTGTCTTCGCCGTTAAGTCGAACTACTTCAATTGTACGACTGGTTGACCAGTAAATATGAGCTTCGGGTGAATCTATATGTAATTTTTTAACAATTCCTGAAATTGCTACTGGTTCTTGATATGAACCATCTAAATTCGATCGAATTATCTGTAAATTTAAAAGTATGATTTTAAATAAGTTACTAGTATAAAAATGAGGATGGATTATATATTTTAATAATGTGATGAAAAACTTACGATACGTTTATCTAAATCAGCCCAATAAATTTTTTGCGAAATCCACTCGATAGCGACGCTGCTAATCGAAGATGCGAATTTTAAAATACTTTTTTCTTTGCTAGTCGTATTGTATTTGTACAGTCTTGAATTATTACCAACTATGTATAATACATCTTCCATCCAACAATAATCGATTATCGATATTTTATTCTGATCATCTAAATCCTTAACGTTAACCAAAGTCTTTAAATTGTCACCGATTAAGTCGCTTTGCAACAAAGTATCGTTTGTCGTCCATACAATCGAAGCTTGAACGTCTTTTCTAAAATATTTAAAACAAATAAAAATTACAAATACTTAATAAACAAAATTTTTAATTAAATTAATAATATATCCTTACCTTAACGTACGAACTTTAAAATCATCAGACCACGGACCATCACCAGCATCAGAATAAGCAGCAACCTTAACACTATAAAGTGATCCAGGTCTTAATTCCTTAACCATATGTTCACCAACACTCAAACCACGTTCCTGTATCATCTCGCCGTTAATGTCATCTTCGACCAGTAATGCATAAGACCAATTAGCCCATGCTCCAATTGAACTTTGACTAGGTAACAATTCTGGACTTTGCCATGATATTTTAGCTCGATCTGCTAAAGCTATTGCTTGTACTTTTCTAGCTGGTCGATTTGGTCTTGGTATCGGTTGTCGCTCTTCTGCTAATACATGAACTTTTACAAAATTCTCTGAAATTCTAGCCATGAAAAAATGTTGTTATAAAAAATTGTCTGTGATATTATTTGTTCGTAAAAAGATAATATAGAATATTAGAATACCTGTTCAGAAGGACATTGTGATAATATCGATTACTGCTTGATTCGTAACTCTCAGCTAAAATTTCCACTCCATTGGTCCAGTAAAATAAACCGTTTGCCATAGATATGGAGGTGACGTTTTTGAATTTTGGCTGCTTTGTATTAACTCTGACATCTACCACTACCTTACCGTCTAACGATACCGATTTTACTGTATTTTCCGATTGATAAGCGACGAGTAAACGACGATTAGCGTAGTCAACCATAAATGCTCCTAGACGCTGTTTCTTTAGTATTAGCTGAGGCTGAACAAAAAAAAAAATTAAAATAGATTTTGAATTTTTTATGTTTACGAAGATTAATTATTCGTAAAAAAAAAAGGTAATTACCTCAGGTTCTGGTTTCGAACCAAGTCTACCAAGTTCAACACGATAAATACCCTCACCAGTCATCCAAAATAAATAACCATTATAAGGATCAACTTCAAGCTGAGTAGGTTGACTAATAATCTCCGTAAGTAATTCAATAACAGGTCCACCATCCAAATCCATATAACCGATTTCCCAAAATTCCGATGTATCGTTAGCACCAGCGATGTAAAGTTTTTCATTAAGCCAATCAACACTTAAACTCCATGGTCGATAATCTGTATTATTGGGATTAAGTAAAAGAGCTGCTTGACCACTTGCATTTGAACGATCTAATGAAACGAGATATAAACGATCGGCTGAATCGCATAGGTATAATCGTGAATCGGTAAGGTGAATTGCACTATCGCGAATCTGTTCGGCTGTTTCTACAAGTGGTGTTGTTTCTGTAGGTAGGTCTGAACTTTGACGGACTACTGATTTATCGCTTGTTATTATTAGGCTTGGTTTTTCTGATGAGTTTGCTGTAAGATAAGATGTTTTATTAAGGTTCGTTGAGTGATAATTTATTTTTTGTTGTAATGTATTACCTTCGGGTTCGAATAGGGTATTGACAAAAATTGATGTGGCTGGTCCTTCACCGTCGGCGTTTCTCATAGTTAGTGTCACAGAGTAATTGGTGTTGGGATCGAGATTTTGGAACATGAAGGTGTCTTGCGAAATCGGTATATCCTAAAAAAATAAAAAATAAATTAAATCCATATAAATATTTTTATCGTTTCCTAAACATCGATATACGTTCATCAGACAAATTAAAGAAAAAAAAATAAAGAAACAAAAAGTTCTCTTACTTTTAATTGAAATGCCTCGTGACCTTTCTGTTGCAGTCTTAAAACGTAAGAGAAAAGTGGACCGTTAGTAAATAGTCCAGCCTTCCAATTTACATAAATTCTTGAATGATCAATTGCTAAGGCTTTTAAAATTACAGGGGCAGATGTAGGTGGACCTCGGGCGAACGTTAATATCAATTGACTGGGTTGAGAAAATATCGGCTGGTCGTCTTTTTGTATTGATGTTAATAGTATTGATAAACGAAACTGTAAATGTCATTTTATTTTTATTTTTTTTATATAAAATTATTATTTATTTTTAGTTAGTTTATAATAATAATTTAATTTTAATTTATGTACCTTATACGGGGTGTAAGGCTGTAAATTGTGTATAAAAATTTGATTGTTTCCGTTCCAATTTTGATGATCGCAATATTGCCAATTAGAATCCAAACCATCGTATTTCCATTGAGCATAATATAGTAATTTAAAATCATATTTTTTTAAATTAGTATTGTCCCATTTGAGCGTTAGGGAAGTCGCTGCCAACGAATCATCGACTAGAGTTGGCGTAGGTGGCACTCCGATATTAGCTAAATCATTTTTTAAATTTTATTTTTTATTATATTTTATTTTGATTTTTTTAAAAGTATGAATTTAATTTAAATAATAGACCAGCTACAAAATTATATACAAGCAGTTAATCAATAATAAAATCAATCTCACAAACACATAATTTTTTTGCAGTTAATTCGGATTTCGAACAGCAAAAAAAAAAAAAAAAATTTCCATGATAAATTTTCTGCTAAACATATATCTTCCTGAAGTTAGGCCTTGAAGCACCAACATCCTACTTAGATACGGTGACGTGAATTATCTATAAACCAACCTCAAAAGTATTTTTCCTTTTACATTAACAAAGATTTGTATTATTCTAGTATTAAAAAAAAAAAACTTGTATTTACGATTGGAAAAAAAAATTTTTCAATAAAATAAAAAATCACCTGATAAAACGAGAAGATGAAAATAAGCAATTGATACGATCAACTATCAAAGAAAAATTAATGAAAAAGAAACTGCTGTTCAAATACCAATGTCGACGTACAAGCTACTGGATAACCGTTCGATCGGTGCAAAATCAATAAAAAATACAATAAGCTCGGTAGACGTTAGAAAACGCGAGCAATCACTCAAGGATTACGAAACTATACTTGAAGAGCATAAGCACAGTTTTCAAGAACGTTGGAAAGAAAATGTTAAAGCAAGCTCGGATAAAGATGAGCTTAACGAATTGGAAAAAATAAGGACCCTTGGTATTGGTGCATTCGGTCGGGTTATGTTGGTTAAACACAAATACGATGCAAGTTATTATGCGATGAAGATTTTGGATAAAAAGAGACTTGTCAAAATGAAACAGGTACTTTTTATTATTTTTCACGTTTTTATGATTGGTGTTGCTTTTTATTTATTTATTTTTTTTTAAATTTATATTAATAATTCCAGGTCGATCACACTCACAATGAAAAACGTATCCTCCAAAGTATGCGTTTTCCATTCGTCGTCTACTTAGAATTTTGTTTCAAAGACAATTCCTACATATACATGGTACTACCATTCATAAACGGTGGCGAAATGTTTACTCATCTACGTAAAGTCGGTAAATTCGACGAAGCACAATCACGTTTTTACGCAGCCCAAGTAACACTAGGCCTGGAATATTTGCATCGTTGCAACTTAGTTTATCGCGATTTAAAACCGGAGAACATATTGATCGACTGCGAGGGTTACATTAGGATCACGGACTTCGGCTTCAGTAAAATGATCGACAACAGGAAAGAAAGAGACGGGGATTACCCCAGCCCGTCGGTGGTAATCCCAGCTCGGCTAATTTTATAATTTCATTGCTTAAGCTTAGCTGACCTTTGCCCTTTTTTTTTCTTTTTCTTTTTTTTTTTTGCAACTGTCCACAGCAGGACCTGGACGTTATGTGGTACACCGGAATATCTTGCACCTGAGATCATACTATCGAAAGGATACAATAAGAGCGTCGATTGGTGGAGTTTTGGGGTGCTGATTTACGAGATGAGCGCTGGATATTCACCTTTTTACGCCAAGGAACCTGTTAAGATGTACGATCGGATAACGTCAGCGAGATACCGATTTCCAAGTTATTTCAGCGATGATTTACGCGATCTTATCAAGTCACTGCTGCAAGTTGATTTGAGTCGCAGGTTTGGTAATCTTAAGGCTGGTTCGATGGATATTAAGAAACACAAATGGTTTATTACTACGGATTGGATTAAGATTTATAATAAATCTATTGTACCGAATTTTGTACCTGCTTGTGGTGGTGCGGGTGATGATAGTAATTTTGAAAAATATGGTGAGGAGGATTTAATTATTCATGATCATGATCCTTATGCTAAGGAGTTTGAAAATTTTTGATTTATTAATTTTTTGTGGATGTTATAGATACAACTATTTTATATGCTATGATAGACTTGTACAATTAAAATAGAAATATGTAAACGTAGTACACTATAAATTTAGCACTTCAATTTTCATCAAATAAATATTTATTAATTGTTATTTTTATTCAATTATAAAGATTTTTTTTTGATTTCATTTATTTTATTTATCATTATGTCCTTTTCTTTTTATAAATGTGCAAAAATTTTTTTTTTCTTAAACGTCTTGGAAAAAATTGACTTACAATTAACTTCTGAAACTGTTCTTTAATTAATTTAATTTTCTTTGAAATACGATCGCAAATATTAGCAAATCGTAGTTTACTTCAAATTGTTAACCGCATGTATATAATTATGTATCATAAGATTTATCGATAAAAAAAATATTGAGTATACAGGTCATTAAAGAATTTATCGACGTTGTAAATATAATTAATAAAAACTAGAATCGTTAATTATTCTGTTTTTTTTTATTATAATTACATATTCTTATTGAATTACCTTTTATTTGTTGATAATAATTATTCATAGCATTTTGACATCCAATTGTACAATAGAGCTCCTTATAATGTAATAGTCTTTGTGTTGCATTCTAATTTTACAAGTAATAAATAAAATTAATTAAATTTAATGAGACATTAAAATTATTAAGTTTATTTTTTATTTTATCAAAACTTACACAAACTTCTTGACAGCTTGAATTGAGTGCCTGTTTCCATATGAGACAGCCATTAGAGCACTGAAATAAACAATTTATAAAAAAAAGAAATTAATTAATAACTTCTAAGAAAATTGATTAAAATTATTATTGAATATAAAAATGAGATCACGAAACTTTTATATATATATTTTTTTTTCTCAATTGAAATTTAAAAAAAAAAAAAAAAAAAGAAATTACTCTATAAATCTAGGCAAAGTAACTTGACTCTCAAATAATGACTTTTTAAGTGGTGTAACATCGTTAAGCAAATATTGTGACAATGAAAATTGGGACAAATTTCTAAATCATTGCAAATTTTCGTAAAAATACGATTACAATTTTGAATCACTAATTCTTATGTTGTCTATATATTTTACAAGTAAAAAAATATAACAATTTTAAAATTCTGTTAATACAGCAAATGTCGTTACGTAAATCTTTTATTAATAACAGTATATTATAACCAAACCCATCTATTACAAAAAAAAAAAGGATAAACGTGGAGAAAGGCGTTGTAAGAAAAAAAGAAGAAAAAAAAAATTCCGCAAGCCCCCAACGAGTGACATAATGCGGTCGCACGGCAATTGCGCGATTTCCGTTGACGCTTCTTCAACCCGCTTATATACACTGTACTACTATACATCCACATTTATACACAGATATACAAAAAGACTATATATATCTATATATGCATAAATACGCGCAAGCCAATTGTCCAGTGCAACTGTGAAATTATACCAGCTACGTCCGCTCTCTCTTTTTCTCTCTTGAAACGTGCGCTTTCGCGCACATATAAATATAGTATATGTAGAGTGTTCGTTCACCCGTACGTTCGCAATTTTGCCTGACGATTTTAAGTAAGCCTATAATAGATAGAAAGAGCATTGCTGATGATGATGATCAATTGGATTCTATTATTTACTTATTGAAAGATCGTAGTTTATAGTATATAGATGTGTGGATTGAATTTTTTT
>JAPYZE010004777.1:0-13285 GCA_030522805.1 Leptomastidea abnormis | reverse complement strand
ATATATATATATATATAATTAATTATTACATAATTTTATGGTTTTTACATAAATTTATAATAAATTATTTTTCCATTTCCTATAAATAAAATGAAATTTTAATTTTACTACTCTAAAATTTCCTACAATTTTTTTTTTATCAGCTTATGGTCTCATCGGAGGCAGATTAGCACAATCAAAAGAATTAAAACATCAGGTCTCTCTCCAATTAAAAAAAGATAGTATTAATATTTGTGGCGGTACTATCATCAATAACAAAACTATATTAACTGCTGCTCGCTGTGTTACTACAGACCAAAAATTCACGAAAGAACGCTTCCAAATTGTGGCTGGAAAAATAAATTTAAATAACGCAGGTGGCGTTGTTAGAGACGTCGTTGAAATAGTGATACCAGAAGGTTTTTTTGAAAGGAGTACTAATGTTGTAGACGATATTGCTTTATTAAAGGTAAGAATATAATTGAATTTTTTAGTTATATTAACTTATATTAAATATATATTTTAATTTAAATATATTTTTTTCTTCAGCTAAATGAAACCTTAGATTTGAGTAAAATGTCTCAATTAAGAAATTTGAGTATTGCCGCGATATATAACGATTATCCCAGTACTCCTGCTTTGGTATCTGGCTATGGTGTCGATCGTATTTCTTCTTACTTTAGTAAATCTGAAGAAGGAGTATACACTGCTTACATCACAACAAATCTTCTTAGAATTGCAAATGTTACCATCTTTGCAAGTGATAATTGCACAAAAAATCGCGATTTTATAGAGATCACAGATGACATGATATGTGCAAAAATTAATACGGAATCTTTTGAAAAGGAAGGATTGTGTGTGGTAAGTTGAAAAAAATTGTATTTTTTATAATTGATAAATAATTATAATTAAGATTTGAAACAAAAATGAGTATTTATTTTTTTTTTTAAATAATATTTTTTTAGGGTGACGTGGGTGATGGACTTTTTTTTGACGACTTTTTATTTGGAGTATTAAGTATTCACGCACCAGAATGTAAGGAAAACGAATCGCATTCAATTTATACAAAAGTTTCGTCTTACTTTATAACTGATACTGATGGTATATTATATTTTGTAAAACATATGATGGTTTTCCATTGGGATTTGCAAAATAATAAGTATCAAATTTACTCAACTCATCGGGCTTCATTTTCAGAAGATAATTTTCTAATCTATTAATTATTATATTTTAAATAATATTATAATACAATACTCAAATTCTAATAATTATTTATACTATCGTATATAACATACAAAAAATAAAATTTAAAAAATTTAAAATTTAACTCTTATTTGAAAAAATGTCTATTATAAGCCTTTAATAAAATACTTTCCCAGGATGATTTTCTTACCCAAACACTTGGTTATTTTTCTAGTCCTGACAAAATTCAGCAAAAATAAAATTAATCAAAAAATTATCAAATTAAAGATAAATCATTTTCACATAATCTCAAATCAAGATGTAAGTTTGATTCTCTTACATATATAGTGTCACATATACCTACGTACACTCATGATTCACCATTTTTATAAATAAAAAAAAAAGGAAGAATGCGTTGGGATCACGAAAGGCGTATACACGATCGCTAAAACTACAACTCGCTCGTGACAGACCAGCGTGTGTCCGCGGTGCGGAAAAGAGAGTCGTTTGATCGGATTGTTTGAAGTATAGGTATATCGGATTGCAGACTTCCTTTTTATATGCCTACGCGTATATTGTACAGAATAAGATCACAATAGGTACACATCAAACCAAACCGCAAAATTTTATAGGATTTGTGATTTGTTTGCTATAGCAGACTGGTGCATTTTGAAAAAAAAAATGGGTGGTTTTGGTTTTCATGCCGAATTTCGATATTATTTTATCCGTGACATTTAATTCTTATAAAATTACTTGGAATCTTTAATTACGCTGATAATTTTTTTTACATTTAAAATATTTATAAGAAGCGACCACATTCTATAAAATTGAAACACGTATTATATACTTCTAGGACTGTATTTTTTATAGCGTGAATGTATATTATATGGGCATGCAAATTATGAAAAAAGATTTTTACTGATACAGTCGATATTTTAGAGGTCACATTAGACGGTAAAACTTTAAAAAAAAAGTAAGGGGAAGGATTAAAATTTGTATTAACAAATTGTATTATTAAAAAATTAGTTTATTTACAAAATAAAAATTTATATTACATAAAAACAATTTTTTTTTAAGCTAAGGTATATATAATTAATTTTTAATATTCCATTTCCAATTTCCAATCTGCTAACTTGTCGGTCATTGTTTCCGTGTGGCTTTCAAGTTCTGCATCAGTGATATATTCATCAGCATCATCTGGGACTGGGTCTGGTACGCAAGGTATCAGCATACCTTCAAGCTTGTCCAATCCTTGGAAAACTTCTTTCTTTACTAAATCCTTTGTAGAAGAATTTTCCAAATCACTTTTGGCGCTAGCTTCGAAAAAGTAGCCATAGGCGTCCATCAATAGTTTGTGCGCGCCTTCCTTCATTTCATTAGTCACATAAAATTTAAATGCCACACTTGCCATGATTTTTTCTGCTTGTGCAAGATGAACCTGAAACACACATGAAAAAAGAAAAAATTAATTTATGAAATTTTAATATACAAATTTAATTAAAATTGTATTGAAAATATTTTAAATATACAGGTATCAATTTTATAGCTTGATTAATTATTTAAAAGTGTAGTCCTAGTTTTTTCTTCTATTTAGTTCTTATATTTTTTTACAGTAAATTTTATTTAAATGTTTTGAGTTAAATAATTGAAGGCCTTATTTTTCAAGTTGTGCCCACAATAGCTGATATTTTTTTATTTTTTTATATTTTCAAAAACCAAAGTTTATGCTATTACTTTAAAATCTTTTTAATTTTTTGCTTATGTAACTTAAAATGGCGCAATCTTGGGCATAAGTTATTACAAATCAAAGTCTAAAATTAATTTTCATTTTTTTGAAATTCTAAAGTTTATAAAAAAAAACTTTAAAAAAGTTGAATCTCTTAGCAAGTAATTCTTAAACAATTTGTGTCACAGGCAATTAAGACAGTCTCAATGCTTTAGGTACAAAACATTTTTATTTCAATTAAACTCATGGCATACTAGTTATTCTCAAACAAAAAAAATTCGTTTAAAAAATAATAACTGGTACACTTGTTGGACCCGTGATCGTGCATTTTGTTGGTGAATGCTGGGCCGATCAAGCATATCAGTTATTATTTTTTAAACATAAATTTTTTTATGTTTAAAAAATAACTGGTATGCTATGAGTTTATAATTGAATTAAAAATGTTTGGTACCTGGAATGGCTTGATTATCTGCGAATCAAATTATTTAAGTAACTTGTAAATAGAAATATAGATGCGTTTTGACTAACTGATGTCACTAAATTATACTATTACAATTAATTTGAGAAAAAAGTTAATTTTTATTAATATTAATATTAATTATTTCAATTTTTAATATTAATTATTTCAAAAGAAAACAAATAAGAGCCAAAAACTATAATTTTAAATTATGCTCTTTTAAGATTAAAAAATACTTTTATCGATATATTTTGAAAATAATCTTAATATTTTTAAAACACGGATAAATATGTGCAGGCATCAATAATGATCTCGTATTTACATATAAAATATTAAAAAATATTTTTTGCTATCCTCAATTTTCACAAATTTTTGAATTTAATGTTACAACTTATAATACTAGAGCTAAGCGTTGTCTAATTAAGCATAATACTTTTAATAATTTAATTTTTAATAGCTCTATTTTTAGAATGCAAACATATTTGAATCAGTTTAATTTCAATATTGACTCTTTTGATTCATTAATTTCATTTAAAAGACATCTAAAAACATTCTTCAATATTATTAATTTTTATACCATTCATGCAATTTATCCTTAATATAAAAAGAGATGAGTAGTCAGTTTATTCGTGATGTGATTGGATGATAATTGATACTCAACATGCGGGAAAATTGAAATTTAGATTGTTATGGTACATAAAAGTAATAGCGCGCGCAGCGCGCTGTGTGAAACCTAGTATATTTATATAATGCAATATGTAATTAAACGAACACTAGCCTATTTTTGTAATATTTTCTTTGGGGTAACTCCCGTAAATAAAAGAAAAAAAAAAATTTACTTACTTTTGCTTTCAAACAATCGGCCATGGCACAGTTCATTGGCTCCAAAATCTGGATGGCTTGGTCAAATGATTGGGTATTGATTAATTCAATACACAAATCCCACAACTCTTCACGAGACGGCATGTTAGGCTGCATTTTTTTCACTTTTTAAATACAGTACTCAAAGAAAAAGGTTTTAGCTATCAGATGTTTCCCAACGACAAGCTAAAGTAATAATAATTAAATTTTACTCATAATTTTCTCTTAAATACCATCTAGAGGCCCACGCTATTTTTGATTTTGTATAGAAAGAAGAGAGGGGTGCTATTTAAGCTTGTTAAAAGAATAGCGTCTCTTCGATCTATTTGTCAATTCTGACGCTTCTGAATTAGAAAATTGTTTCTATTATTTATAAAATAATGTATGATAATTTACTTACTCTTATTAATAACAAATATTTTTTTCCTATTACAAAGTTTCCAATAATGATTTATAAGTTTTTATGAAGCCTTATAATTCTTGACATAATTTATTTCTTTATATAAATTTAAAAATTAAAATAATTTTAAACCTTTATTTAAATTTTGTCTTTTAATCCATAAAAAAAACTAAAATTAAAAAAAAAAATTTACTTCAAAGCTATATATATTTTTAAATAAAATAACGATAAAATTATAAAAAAAAAAATTGTAATCAAGACAAATCCATCAAAATCTTGAAAGAAAAAAAAAGGAGAAGTATTAAAAAAGAAAAATATTTGAAAAGTACTATCTAAATCCAGGAAAAATAAAAAAAAAAGCGTACCTATTTGAAAAGCCCGCAGGCTCTACTCATTTTCATTGTACACTCACACGAACAATGGGAAGTTGATAGTAGACGAGAGAGAAAGAAAGATATATAGCGTCACGTCGACAACTACAAAGGAATATACGTATATACATACATACAGATAGTCAGCACAGAAGCCAAGAATAGATGAAAAGTCCTGTGTGCTATGGTATATGTATATACCTATTGCTGTTGATGAGACTTTGAATTTTCGCTCGCACAACTTCAAACCGATCTCTCACCCATTGACGCTTGCATTCCGTGATGTGTAACGGTGTGTTGTTGCTGCTACTGCGCGCGTAATTAGCGCTTTTACGCTACAGAGAGTTGATGGCAAAGAAAGAGAGAGCAAGAGAATAAAAAAAAAAAATAAGAAGGAAAAGAGACGAAAGGACGACGAGGACGACAATGACAGTAGTCCAGCGTGGCCGGCGGGATCAAAGTAGCTTGGGGCGAAAGGGAGTCCTGCCAACCTGTCACGCCAGTTCCTTCTTCTTCTTCTTCTCCTCCACCTTTTTCTTTTTCGCTTCGCGTCTCTCAGACTTTTCATTTCTTTTTTGCTTGCTTTCTTACTTGCTCTCCCTTCGTTTCTCATTTCTTCAAGCGCGTAATGCACGCCTGTGCCTATACGCTATATAACATATAGGTATCACGAACCTGTTGTTGCGTATAGCCAAGGAGAAAGAAAGAGAGCGTGCGGCGGCTTTCATTATTTTTAAGCGCAATATACTTACGCATCGCAAAAGCTACATGGACTGACTGTGCACGATTTTTTTTTTGCGTTAAACTCTTTCTGTCCGCTTACTCTGTATATATACATATAAGTGGATATAAATGTGTATGTGCCCTTTGTCGACATTGGTCTAGAAAAGCAATCTGCAGTAAATCAGTTTTATGAAAATGAAAAAAAAAAATGTTTGATTCTTATGTTATGATGCAAGTGCATGCGGAACAAAGTTGACGACGTTTTGTTAATTGACTATGCAGCAGCAGCAGCGCGTGCAACAATATAACACGGTATAGTGTACGTTGGTTGGCTGCTGCGGCTTTATTTACTTGTGAGAAATTACTTATAGGTCTATACTTTTATTTATAGAGTTCTTAAATGCTGACGTTGATTTTCTGTTTTTTTTTCTTAATTTTTTAATTATGCGATTGCGGTTTATTAATTATTATTATTTTTTGATTTTTATCCTATATGGTGTATGAGGGGTGTAAAATTTTGATTAAGAGTTTACGTTTACGTATGCTGAATTAATTTAATATTATTACTATTTTTTATGATATTGTAAATATAACATTTTATGACTAATTATTATTAAAGTAATACTAGTAAGTATTTTTAATATTAAAAAAAATAAAAAAGTATATAAATTATTAAAAATAAATTAAAAACCAAGCGAAATCAAACCCTTCGCTACCAAAATGCGCATAACAAGCGAAGTTTCATTGATTAAAAAAAAAAATCTCTTCAACGCGCACATAAGTCATTGTCCAGCTTTCAACGAAGACCAGCAGGAGCATCACTCAAGAACAAATCCTTCGATTTTTACCAAAGCCTCAAGACCCACAAGAGATACGTGAACCACTCTCTCGGTATACACAATCAACTTAACGAAAAACGATCCGCACGCACCCTATAAGCTCCACCGATCTTCCATATAGTAACGAGTATAAGAAAGTTCAAGAATATAAGAGGAAATTTTTTCGCTCAAACCATGACGAATCAGTGACGATTTTTCGACGACATAGACAGAGGTATATATAGCTGAGAGGAAGCAAAGTAAAAGAAGAGAGTAGGTATAAAAAAAGAGTCGGAGGAGTATAAGCTTTCGGGTCGAGTGGATATAATGGAAAAACGTGGCAGGGAACAATGGATCCCGCGGCGCCAGTCCGGCAGGTCTCTTCTCTTTCTCTCTTTTTTCTTTTGCCTTTTGAAAGGTATAGGTATACAGGGTGAGGTTGTAGAGAAAGACGAGAAAAAAGATGTGCGAGATCTTCTTTTACCGGAGGGGGTTTGATTTTTCAAACTACTACTACTACTACTATTACTATTACTACTAGGGTGAGAAAATGAAGAGAGGATATGCGTGTTAGGTGAGACATACACACGGAAAGATGGGCGAGAAAAATGGGCGGATTTTAGTTTTTGGTCTCTCTCTCTCTTTTACACTGGTCGGCATTTATGTTACGTATTTTCTATGGTGATTTTGTGCGTATGGTTATATTGCTGACTAAGAGAAATTTTTCACCGGTGATGTGTTAGACTTGAGTTTTTCGATTTTAAGATTGATTATAGTTTTTTTTTCTCTTTCTTTTTGATGCAAAGATTGCGTTACAATCGTGTTATTCTGCGCACGAGTGACTTTTTTTTCAGTTTCTTATTTTCAATAGTTGGTGTAAATCGTTATGAGGTATACATTTACTCTAAGATATAATAAGCTTGGGATGGAATTATCATTTGGCACTTGACTAGTAATTTAAAGATAATTACAGGTGAAATTTTGGTTGTCTCTTTTCTAAGAAGAATATTATAACTTCGTGTTCCATAAGGATTTTGCTACTACTTTTTAAATCTTATACCTCTGATCTTATTTTTTTTTTTTCAAAAAGAAAATAAGTTTTTTAAGCGCCTGCTTTCTTGGACATAATTATATTATGATGTAAGTTCTCAATAAGTAGGACGATCAAGAATCAATTAATGATCATAGAGATATAATATAGGATTAATAAAATTTTAATTTTGTGATGTATTACTAAAAAAAAAACTGAAAATCTTGGAATGTCTTAATTTCATTAAGACCATCTAGGATATGTATAATTTTGGGGTATATATGGTCTTAATATAGTCATTTTGATTTCCTAATATCTATGAACATAAAAATAATCCATTAAAACAATCAAATCTCAAATTAACAAAAATAATTGTTATTTTAAAAATGTACCTGTCTATAATAAATTTGAATATAAAAAATTATTTTTTTTTTTTTAAACGAGAAATTTATTCGATGACAAAAAATTATACAATAATTTTTAAAGCTCCCCGATGCACGAAATACGTATTTTACTCAAAATAGAAGCAAACAACAATTATTTTTGCTTTGAATCAATAAACAATTATTTTCAAATATTTAATCAACGAAAAAAAGTATACATATCTCCTATACTAAAATTTCCAAATATCTGTAAGCAGAAACCTCAAACTATGCGAATAATGATGCAGAGGGAATATAATTCTAATTCAGCCAAAGAAAAATCAAAGTCACATATCGGCCTGTCATCGTCGTCTTTCAAAGACATCAGTAGCAGCATCATCCTACTTCACAAGCAAAAAAATAGTCAAGAGAGCAAAGCCGCAGCGTCGAAAAAAAAGTATAGAGAGATGAAGGAGCCCGCTTACTTGCGCGCGATTCTCTTTCTCTCTATACACATCAGGTGTATCTTTTTTTTTTTTTTTACAAAAACGAAATAACGAGAGAGAACTCTACTTGCGCAAAGAAACAAAAAACAGGGAAGAGAGAAAAGAGAATTGGTATAGCAGCAAGAATCAAGCCTTCCTCATCTCGCAAGTTCCCTCTTTCAAAAAACGGGAGACAATTAAATTAGCCATTGTTGCATTGCTGTTACAGTTCTCTTCGCAAAAAGGGACCTCGCAGAAAAGGCCCCAAGAGAGAGAGAGAGAGAAAAAGAAATGTCGGAGATTGATAGTTCAAGAATAAAGAGAAAAAAGGGGGGAATCTCTGGGAGCGAGCATCAAAAACTCGTCCGCTACTGCAGCTTTTTATATATACCTATATACACGCACCGAGGACGTTTCGAATCTGGAATCCGCAGAGAGCCACAGTTTTTGCCAAGAGTCCTGAGGGATAAAAAAGAAAAAGAATGGAATTGAGCGTATAAGTCCGATATATCCTTTTTTTTTCTTCTTTCGTTTTTCTCTTTCGTCCCATATGCGATTATACGCGTCCTTGTCAACCAAAACCTTTCGACTCGTTATTTCACCATGCATGCAACTTTTTTTATTTTTTTTTTTTTTTTTTTACTTTACGGGTATGTGTACAACCCCTTTTTTTCGGCTTTCCGATCGCTCAAACAGAAATAAAGATTGGAGGAGGAGGAAGAAGAAAAAAAAAAGAGAGTGATGTGGATCGTCTTTCTTTTATATTCCCTTTTCGTGTGCAATTTTGTTGGATTTTCTGTATACAAAAGCCGGCGCGACTTTTGCGTCTCTTTTTTTCTTTTTTTTTTTTTTTTTGTTTGTACAGCGTAATGATGAGAATGTTTGAAAAGAGTTGCTGTGAGGTATAAGAGATGAGCATCGAATTTTTTTTATTCATTTTTTTTTTTAACTTTATTTAATTGAGCATATGGTTATATTTTACAATTCGTAACTATACCATACACATTCATTTATACACATACTCATACATTTTTTTTTTATATGCAGAAAAATGTTTTTTGTGAGATATAAAAGTATTGAAACAATACAAAAATCAATAAATGAATAAGTGTAGTAAAGTAAATGTCAGTTTAGTCAGGTATAAAAAATTTGCAAAAACAAATAAATTATTTCTTATATAAATATAAATATTATATTTTGTCACTGCTAATATAAATATCAGTAATACACAGTTAAAATTTTAAGTCAAAATTAAGAGTATATTTTCCTTATATTAACAAAATTTTGGGTTCAAACTAAACAAGTTCAAACTTGTAATCTATTAACTGCTGTATTTTTATTTGAACCAAACACGTTTAAACTTGTAATCCATTAACTGTTGTACTTTTATTATTTTTATGAGTATAGAATATAGATGCTAAAATATATTATGTATCCGACTATTATCCTGAGCGTCTGTTATATTTTGGAGATGTTTCTGAACATTAGTTGATTTATGGCGCCAAAGTTAGACACTTTTAATAGATCAACGAAACGCTTATTATTTCAACTCTAGCTGAATGTTGTATTGTACTAGTCAAATTACGGCAATTAATTCTTTCCGTAGTAGACCGAAATATGCAACGTCGCACCTTATTTTCATTCATCATTAGTTGCCTAACTTATCAACAGACGGCGCTTATCAATAAAAATTAGATGCGACGTTGCAATTTGGAGGGCTACTACGGAAAGAATTAATTGTCCTCGGGTGTACATACATACATACATACTCTAAACTATAATTTTTTTAAATTTGTAATATAATTTAATTCCTGATCTATGGCATTATTTTAACCACCTTAATTCTAGAATTTTTGTTTTTTTCGTCCTTTATATAGTCTGTAAAATACTCGATTTCTATAATTTTTAAAGAAAATAAATGGATATCACAAGTTTTGAAAAAAATACATCCTACATTTTGAAAAAAAAAGGTGATTTTTATTTCAGTTATTTTAGAAAATTTATTTATTTAACAATATAAAACATTTTTACGTAAAATTTAATAAGCGCAAAACTGTGTTTCTTGTATTTAAAGAACAATTATTAAATAGCAAATATTGCATTAAGTAATAAATAAACATCTTTATAAAAAAAAAAAACAAATTGCTTCAATATTACTTGTTCATTTTTTTAGAAATAATAGTCTTAAAAAAATAAAAAAAAATCATAAAATACTTGTTCAAAACATTTCTAAATATTGCCGCATTACCGATGTACATTCGCTTCCATACATACATACATGAAACGCACACACAATTTGTTCTGGATTATGCTCAGCCGGAATTCCTTTTGATTCGCATTTTCGTGTAGATACACTACCACTCATACATTCTCATATACCAAGAACCAAAGAAAGCCAGGATAGACCAAAAAAAAAAGAAGAGGATACGAGGATCGCTTTGAAAGAAGCAGGTACTAATATTACGAGGAAAGATACTTTTTTTTTGGATCCAGCATATATATGTATGTACCTGCGTATTCTATATTATCGCAGACTACCCTCTTATGGATTATGCTACCGGCTTTGCACAAGCCCGATCTTCACTCGGCTTTTCTCTATCTCTCTCTCTCTCTTTCCCTATTCTTTTCGCTCTTAATATCCTCTCATCCTCTTCAGCGTCTTACGTCATTGTAGAGTCTGCGTTTAAGTGGCTCGATGAACGCGAGAGATGATGATTTGAAAGATTTTTTAAGGTAAAGGAACAATTGGAAGTTTCTGTATAAGCTTCAATGAGATTATGCAAGTAAGAGGGTATAGATATAGGCAATCGAGATAGATATATCGGATAAGTCGAGTAGAAGACTGGAGCTGCAGATTTTTATCTTTATAAATGAACTTAAAAACTGATGAAAAAAAAAATTGGCTTAAAATTATGGTTTGTAATATAATAGAAACGTTTAAGATTAATACTATTGATATTTCAAGTAAATATGCTTATTTTGTATAAAAAGAAAATGTTACTTTTAACAATTTTTTTTATTTTGTAATCTTTGAACTAGAACAATTTGCAACTTTATTTTTTCTTTTTTAGTTATAAAAAATATTTTTTTAAAAAATTAAAGTGTAATGCTGTATTTTCTTTTCTAAGTATAATATTCAACTAAAAAATTTCAATGTTATGTATAAAATTAATCCAAATAAAATTAATATTACATCGATTCAATTTGAAAAAAAAAAAAAAAAAATTAAGAATGCTAATTGAAAAATTAATAGTAATGATCAATTTCAATGTACGTACAACAAAATATAAAATTACATCGAATAAATAATTATATTAGCGTGGCTGGAATATTACCTCAACATTCTTCTTTTATATACCAGGCACGTATACATCTTTCAAAAAGCCATAAAAACTGAAAATAAGAAAAAAGATCCCAAGGAAGGTGTAAAATTTTGAAAAAAAAATGAAACGATAAATCGTATTATACAGTTTTAAGCACAAAAGAGATCAAGAATATAATAAAAAATTATTTTTTATTTTATTATTATTCTTGATGTCTTTTAGAATTCTTTGAAATTTGAACATTTAAGCTTATTGTTTAATTTTTTTTTTCTTTATAGGTAATGTCATTGAGAAATTAAAAAAATACAGAAACAAATTTGATTTTAAATAATTTTGTATCGTCACTTTTAAGAATAAATAAAAATATAGAGTGTGAAATACTAGTCAAGCTACTTTTACATAATTTTTTAAAAATTCTAATTTTATTTTTATTTTTGTGAAATTATTTATTCTATGACCTGCAACGTTGTTTACACATAAAGTCTTCTTTGCAAGAAAATTAGCATTGATGAGTTTAAAGACACCAATACAAGTCAGAAAAGGTCCGGATGCTTCTTTAACGCCTATAGAGTTTTGACGCCAATAAGGGTATATATACTGCCACAAACGTAGATGACACCCAGTTTGGCTTGATACATCTGTAAGAGTGCATAAATATTCAACGAAATCTTAAAGACAGTGTCAGAATTGATTATGGAGTTAAGTACAGAGAAGAAACTTTTCTTCGAAGGAGATGCAAGTGGCAGTGATTTAGAAGAGAACGTTCAATTCAAAATGCGATCCAATAAAGAAGATGAAAATTTAAAAAAAACAACGTATCTATCCTTTCTAAGTGGAAGCAGACATAGGACCTCAAAACCACTGACCGAGGAGAAAATTGGAGAGTTACTCATGGATGATTTTATTCACACCAAATTCGGGGGTCATAGTGTAATAGCAGATGATGAAGAAAACGAAGTGATTGATGTGATAAAACATTTTGAATTGGATAAAGCATTTTATAAACAGAGAAATGTGATTACAATTATAAAAAATGATAAATGTCAACAAAAAATTAAAAAAAGATGTAGATCATTCAAAATATCGATCTCAGGAAGAAAAACAAAAGCAAGTAAAAAATCATAAAGCTTTTGGCGTTATAGTAAAAAAAAAAAAAGTTAGTTTACGATTTTACTAGTGATTTTGAAGAAGTTGTGAAGTGTTTCGACGTGAAAAATATTCCAAGGGCAATAAAAATTTTAAAGAAAAAAGAATAATTCTGATATAAACGCTTTTAATTGTAAAATATAATTTTAATTTTATTTGAATAAATATACATGCATAAAAATAAAATTTATTTTAACAAAATTTTTTTTCCCTTTCCTTTTTTATAAATATACAATTACATTAACAAAATACTTTACGTACAGATTTATTGAGAGAAATTTAATTTTTTTTTTTTTCTATGAAGACTTCATAAAAATTTTAGCCGAGTAATTTATATCTCTTAGTATGCAAGTTTGTAGATCACGCACTTACAGGTGCAACCAGCTGCTAATAGAGAATCTGAATTTCCAGTTCTCACCACC
>JAPYZE010004776.1:0-25760 GCA_030522805.1 Leptomastidea abnormis | reverse complement strand
GATAATGAATTCATAAATCAACTTCGTAGTCTAGAGATTTCTAAACCCATAATACGACTACCAGTAATAACATTCCATGTAGACTCACCAATATCTTACAATGAAGTCTTATCAAAAGTATTAAAATCAAGTTATGGCATAAAAAACAAACCTACTCAAATACTACCTCAAATTAAACAAGTTGACTCAGAATTTTGGAACAAATATAATCTCCCAATATCAAGTAATACATTAATCAACGTTGGCAATTCAATAAAATCATCTAATTCAACATTAAAATCTGGAAAACAGCGTCCACATTTGCCAGAAAACGATTTATAATCTTGATAATCGATTGATTATGCTTATATTTGAATTAAGCTTATAAATAAACATTTAAAAATGTATACATTTTTTTTATGTTGAAAAATAAAATTTAAATGAAACGAACTTATTGATTACTATTATTTCTAAAACCCATTATAAAAAGTAAATCCATGAATTATCTTTAATAAGAAAGCTATTAATTTATAAATCGGTATCCATTGCAATAATTAGATTTTGATTTATAAAATTAAATTAATTCCATATACCTTAAATAATGAATTTAATTGTTTTTTAAAAAAATTACATCTTTTTCTCTTGCGTATTTTTTACTTCATAAAAATGCTTACAAATGAGATGCATATTAAACATAAAAAAAAAAAATTCAATAACACAAAAAATATTTAAAATTTTTTTATAAGTATAAAGATAACGTTAGAGTTTTGTTTTTCAAAGTAATACCTGTAAAATGAATTATTCAAGGCTTTAAAAATCGTTGCCTATGCAATATGGCATTATATTTTGAAAAATAACAATATTTTGAATAATAATTATATTAACGGCATTAACTATACTTTACTACTTTACTGCACACATTATAATATAAACAAATATTTGATCTCAATTTGAGTAAGAATTCATCTATCAATATTTATGTGACAAACAATATGACTATTCAAACGATGAAAAAATAATTATATAAAATTTTAAAATTTATTAAATATTTTATTTTTCTCGAAGATTAATATTTTTGTTTTGCTCTTTGAATTTTAAGGAAAAGATTTTTTTTTCCTTAGAAAATAAGAGATAATACGGTATCAAGGACATTGTCTAATAGTTAGTTATAATATGTTTGAACGATGTACATTTGACAAAAAACAAAATAATGATTCTTTGTCAAGGTCAGATGCTTACGAAAAAAAAAAAAATAATATTGTGTACAAAGTCATAAAGAAATAAAATGATAAAATTTTCCTAAAGTTGTAACAACGTACAAACACAAAATAATTTTCATTTTAAAAATTTTTCCACATTATTATTTACGATTTTAAAATAGAATTTTTGCATTTTTTTTTTTTTCAAATTCCACATATGCTATTGCATTAAATTCTGGTTTCTCAAAATATACTTTATTTTCGTACACAAATTTTCTTTAGCTGACTCAAACTAATATCAATATCAAGTAAAAATAAAATAAAAAGTTGCACGACTGAGGAAAGAAAATATGATGACTATTATCGAGAAATTTCAAGCTTCAAAAAAGTAAGATTGTCAGGAATCAATTCCTAGGATTGGTATAAGCAGGAAAATGAATTCATAATTTTTTTAATCTTTAAAAAACATTAGAATCGATAGGATTATTGAAAACAATACAGAATCTTTCAAATGAAGCAGACAATGATATATTTTTCTTTCGTGGTCTATTAAATAAATTTTATAAATTTTTAAATTAAGTGAATAAATAAATTTAAATTTTTATTAAATTTTACAAAATAGTGAAAAATTTATCGAATTCGATTTACTTTCAAAACAAATAACTATATACATAAAAATGTTAAATTGACTTAGTTTCGCATATTTTGTAAATTAACATTAAAGAAATGTATGTACACACAGTAATAAAAAAAAGTTATAGTTATAGAACAAACATATTTGACGTATAGATAAAGCACAATTGAAACGTAAATGATATTGATCTCAGAGATATTTAAAATTAAAGTTTTTATGTAAATCTTTTAAATCCTTTTTATCTTAATATATTTATTACAAACTTGTATACTAAAAAGAAAAATTTTTACAGCTATTTTAAGGGTTTGTTCAAAATTATCCACCTTTAGAGGCTACTTAAAACACTTCTGAAAATAATCAATTTGTGGTGAGACCAGTGGCTGAGAGCTGTACCCTTGAAGAAACTATCATACCAAATTTAATCAAAATCGATCGAAAAATACGAAATACATGCAAAAATAAAAATAATTATTATATTCTTATTTTTTTACTAATTTTTTTTTGCGATTTTCCCCTAGTTTTTATCGTGTTTAAATTATCAGCTCTAGAAAAACGTTCATACGTAGAGCTTCGTTTTGAAGCTAGAAAATTGCGACAAAATGCATTCGATTATTATAAGAAACATTCATATCAATTAAAAAAAAATAATATTGAATACCGAATTTTGTCGTAATTTTTTGCGTCAATTGTAACTGCTTAGGTAGAGACAAATGTAATTTGAAAAATTATGAACAACATTCGTCTAAATATCAAGTATTAAAAACAATAATTTATATAACGTTACAACTAAATAGCATCAAAAAATGAAAAAAAACATTGTTCAAAATAGCCTCTTTCCAAAATCTTAAAATTTTTTACTCACATTATATTTATATTTTTTTTAAATTAATTTAATTAAAGTTAATATTTTTATAAAAAACGTAAATACCAAAATACGTTGATACATTCAAATGTAAAGAAACCTCAAAAAAAAAATTTTTTTTGTATTCGTAAAAAAACTTGTGTACAATTTTAAAGCCACGTATACAGTCTGCAAGCTATACGTACAAGTAAAACCCCACCACCACTAATACATATATTTTTATTAATGTTTAAAACGTCTAAAAATTAGTTTATAAGAGCGAGTATTGATGAAAAACTGCAGTAGTCGATATTGAATATCTGTTTTAAAGGCTACAAGATGCATTTCAAAGTGACTTATTTGCTATTATTTGCTGTTTTTAATTCCATCTTCTTAGAATCTGAAGCAGCAGGTGGTAGTGGTGCCGGTTCCATTGCCAGTGGTAGTAGTCGTGGTAAGCTGAATTATTTTTATTATATTTTAAATAACACATTTTTATTATTAGATAATTTTAAGATTCTATAAAAATTGCTACAGTTCTTGTTCTAAACCTAAGAAATAAACAGGAACTATTCATAAAAGCATTTTATCATGAACCATAATATTATAGTATATTTATGTTTATAACAACTTTTACAAATATATATCAAACTAATATTTTTATTAATAATATTACGCGATTATACGATAATTTTTATATTACAATATGAAATCATTAGAATAAAAAAAACAACAACATATAATCATAAAATTATATATAACTGTATATTTTCGTTAAATTTACAGGCAGAAAGACAGGGATTTTTGATTTCTTTTAAGACTATTTTAAACCAAAAGGTGTTGTTACAAGTTCGGGAGATGCAATAGGTGATATAGCAAAACTTGAGAGACCATTAGCAAGACCAATTTACTCACCTTATCAAACGGCTGCACCTCATTTATCAGAGGGTTTTTTGCAATCACAAGAATTTGTAATAAAATGGACAGTAGGTAATGGGATAGGTCCGGGAACTGTACCTCAGCTAAGAAAAGCAATTAGTGATTTAGCCGCAGCAAAACGAGTTGCTTCTGGTGCTGGTGATGATTACAGCTATTTGGCTAAACAAGATTTATCATCATTAAAACAAATAACTCCAAATAGTGTCTATTATAAAAGAGTTTTTCCTCTCCTAGATGAGAAAGAGACAGACATAGTACGTAGATTATTAGTAAAAGCAGATTCCAGGTATAATAACAATTTTTCAAATATTTTTATCAAAAAATTCTTTTGATAAATGAACAATAATTTTTTTTATTCTGTTATGTATAGTGTTCCAGGACCATCTGGAGTAGTAGTATCACGTCCATCAACGTCTGGATTAGCACCAACATCTACTAATTTGCTACCTGTATCACCGAAAGGGGTAAGAGCTCGACCTCCACCAAGACCTGAAAAATCGCCAGTTCTTCCACCAAAATCTGAAAAATCGCCAGTTCCTCCACCAAGACCTTCGCCAGTACTTCCACCAAGACCACCACCAGGTTCAAGCATTTATGAAGTTCCGAAAAAAATTGAAATACAACCTGTAAAGATTAATTATTATCTTCCGATATCCGGACCACCAATAAAACAAAAGACACCTCCACGTCAACCTTTGCCAGAGGACGCTTTATAGAAAATTTCTATTGATTGTGTAAATTTTCTGATAAAGAAAATAAATAAACTTCAATATGTATTGAATTTTATGAAAGAATAAAAACTTGACGTTAAAAATGTAATCATACTGGAATTATTATTTTTTAAACCTATATGTAAATTCAAATATTAAGTTGATTTTTTTTGTTGTAAGTTTTATTAAAAAAAATTAATGGGATAAAATTCGTATACATTTAGTTTAACAAATTAAAAACATTTGTTGAAGAAATAATCAAGTAAAATTTTTATATTACACAAGAAAATTTTTTTATAACTAACTTTTCTGCAGATTTATTTAAATTTTGATAAAATTTTGTAGTTTGTTCATAATGAAGTAAAAATAATATAATATTATTTCAAGAAAAATAGTTTTTACGATTAGTTGATAAGACGACAATGACTAACGGGACCAAGGCCATTTTTAGTTAGTCATACATTTTTGCACGATTTACACACGTGCCGAAAAGTTTAAATGTCATTTTTATAGTAAATTAGGAAGGTCAAAAATCATATTTAATCGATAAAAATCTGATATGTTCTCGATTAAAAAAATATAAAAATGAATAAAAAATCATTAGATGTCAACATGACCTGAATCATAAAGAATTAAATTTACTTTTCCGCCCTCCGGCCGAAAAGCGCCAGCTTTTCGGCGACGTCGAGCGGAAAAGTCGTATACGCACCACGGCAGGGAGTAAAGAAGCCTCAGATCACCAGGTTCCCGCCCCTCGGCTTCGCCTCGGCCGTTAATATCCTGGTGATCTGGGACCTTCTTTACTTTCCCTGCCTAGGTGCGTAATATACTATTTAAAACAACAAATATGTTTGTATAAATAAAAATATTCATCTTATTTTTTATTTTGCAATTTTGCAGGTCTTACTTTTTTGTGCCCATTTATTGTTATAGATGACTAATAACGAGTTGAAAATGCTGTACAGCCGATTACTCATATTCTTTTATCTTACGTGTACTTTATAAATATTTAATCTCGAAAACAAAAAATTATTATTTTTATATTAACGTATATCTGGATTTATCTATTACTAAAGTTATAAAAAATAAGTCGCCTCAGTTTTTAGGTTAAAGTAGCAATCATTTTCTTCGATTTTCAAGAAAAATAATTTATTACTTAAATAAAAAGAGGTAATATATAGATTTAATTGAATAATTTTCAATTAAGATTGAAATACAATACGGAATTTTTGATTTTTGACAAGAGATTATATGCGACTCATTTAAAGAAGCATTACTTTCTACGCATCGTTCTTTTATCAACTGATTAAATTTACATAAAATTTAAAAAATTCAATGTTTAAAGGCTTGGATCAAATGAAAAATTTTTATCACGTTTATTTTAAAAATAGTCAAGCATTTTGTAAATATAAAGACAATTTTGTTGTATATTTTTTATTTTCATAAAACCAAATATTATAACAATTTTTTAATGCACTTAAAGGGAAAAATTGTGATAAAAAAATTAAATTAATGCAATAATTAATTTTTAAAGTAATGTTGTGTAAGAAGTAAATGAATAATCATAAAATTACTCAGAACCAAAAAAAACTCGGATCTAAAATTTTCGTGAACTGAAACCAATATTAGTATTACAATTATTACCATCACCTTTGCCACCTCGGCAAAGACAAAGAATTTAAGTTAAACCTAAAGTATATGATTCATTGCCAACACGACTTCATATGCATCGGTAGAGCAAATGATTTATTTATAAACGAAATATTGCAAGGGCTTATAATAACAAATTGTTTTTTTTTTTTTAATAAATATATTTTACAATTTTTGGTATCATTAATTATGTTATAAATGTAACAAAAATATTTTTGTACTTTTAATATATAAATTTTTAATATTTTAATGACGTAATCTAGTAAAATTTTACAAATCCATATAGGAATCAAATTATGTTAAATCTACTTATAATTATAAAATAGTCAATAAACTAAATTTTTTACAATTGTAAACATTAAACTATTGCTGTAAAAAAGTTAATGCTTACGTGATAGCTGGTATACATAGCATAAAAAGTTTCAAATTCCTATGCATAATAAACATGAAAAAAGTCCTAACAATTTTTTAAGATCTACCCTCCATATCACTTCTATAAAATAGAATTCTAGAATAACTTCTTAAGATTATCAATTGATTATCAATTTAGTCAATTGAATGATTAAAGAACATATTGTGCTTTTATTAAATTTTTTAAATCGATGTTACTTAGCAACATGAGTATCTCCATACAGCAATCATCAGGTAAATGGTGGGAGAGAAGAAACTGAAACGACATGATTGCAGCATCAAGTAGAGCCTTCCTCAGTAATCCTTTCCTATACTGCAATTTTAAAAGATTTCCATATTGGTGGTATTGAATTTTAAGGTCATACGAGAGAACTATATTTTGAAACTCCTCATTGCTAACAAGTGAAGCTAATTGATAATCATTTTTTGATAAAACGTCCTTTAGTGTGGTGTTATTATTTAGCTTGTTATTACTCATCTTTTCAATTTCTTTCTTACATTCAGACAACATAATACAATTAGGATCTAGATTAGCCAATGTCTTTGTGTTATCCAGTCCATAAAGATCCTTGTATCTTTTTTGAATTTCTTTGAAGAGCTCGATATTGACTTTGCTAATAGGTATATTGGCAATCTTAAGTTTTTCTAAATGATTATGAAAAATTTCATAGGTATCCATATTGTCTCCAAAGCAACTTGAGCTGCGGAAAAAGTACCACATTACCGTTTGACTCTTTCTGCCAATTTTCTTATTAATATCTGCACCATTTCGTAATAGAGCTTGAGTGGCTACATCATTTTGCGTGCTATTACGTAGAACTTGTGTCAAGTGCTCAACAGTCAGACCAGCATCTACTAGACTTGAAATACGGTCATCTAAGTCTCTAAAAATTTTCAAAATATATGTATGATATTAACAAAAATTTGGCAAAACACTTGGATAATTTATTTTGTTTTGAATTTCAAAGTTACAAGTAATACTTACTTATTATCATATGATCTAGTTGCTACAATTTTAGTCAAGTTATCTAGGAACACAAAATTGTTATTAGAACCATGATCTAATAGTAAATCAACTATTTCTCTCTGCTTATGTTGTATGGCTAATTGTAATAAAGATCCAATCTTTAATGTGCACTGAGCAGCACTTTTTTCATTCCTAAGCAATAGTTCTAATTTTTTAGTTTCACCCAATTTGCAAATAGATTCAAAATCTGTATCTACCTTTGCAAATTCATTTGATTGATCAGACGACTTTGATGCATCATGAATCTTAGAAATTTTTTCAGAAGTAAGGTGATTCAAATTCCTTTTGCGACAATACTCTTCAATGAAGTAATAAAACACATCATCTGAAGGGGAACTGGGATTGCATTCGTTCATTTTTACTGTTCTTTAACAACAGTAATTTAACATCAAATATGACTTATTTACAGAAGTTTGATTCCTAGAAAATATTTTTAATATAGATTGATAAAAATTAAAGGCTTGTTATTTTAAAATATCTTTTAATTTAAAATAGATTAAATAAAAAAATTCCAAATTTTGGCATGAGTTACAAGTGTCAAATTAAAAAAATTTTATATTTGTTTTGTTACTTATTAATTAAGAATATATACAGAAATTCAATATTTTTTTAAAGACACTTCTTGTAAATAAATATTAAATTCAAAAGAACTAAACGTCAATTAAAAAGTTTAACTTTGCTATCAACATATAATTTTTCAGAATACATAAATTAATTCAAATTCACCTTTGAAAACTATACAATTTTTTCCTCTTCTTTTAGTGAAGGTCTACTTGCCATAAACCAATGTGATAAAATAAATACATAATTAGTTACTTATTTATACTTAGTTAGGTTATTATATTATAATAACCTTAAATCTTTAAATACAATAACATTATCGAAAGTATCGAGAGCACATACTGTAGATTGTAGACTGCCGAGCGAGCTTCGAATTTATGTTTCCCTCAATGATCTACTGATGGTATATATAGGTATACGTAAGAGATTTACTTTTATCGATGCTTTGCATTTACATTGAACTTGAAAAAAATTTTATCCAGTATTTTTCATTATATTTTTTATTTTTTGTTACATTAATTACTTTTTTTCCATTTTGTTTTTCTGTGTATAATTTAGTTAGCATAATAATTATAATTTTGTATAATTTATTAAAATAAAAAAATTAATTTAGAATCATTTAAAACTTTTCTTTTTGTAAAATAACAATTTATATAAAAAAATTAATAATTAAAATTTTTCATCTCTAATATTGTTTTATTCAATATAATATTATTTTTTTTCAGTTTCAACTTTTTATAAAAATAACATTTAAAATTGGGTGAGGAAAATAAAAATAAGACAAAACAATTAAAATAGTATAGAAATGTACATGAATTTATTTCAGCGGTAACCAAATTTATGTTAAAAATTTTCGACATCTCAATATACAATATAAATAATCGCTTTCTCCAAACATTGAGTACTCGAGTATAAAAAAAAAAAATTATAGAATGCCTTTGGTGGCAAAATTATAAATGTACAATTTGCGAATTTAAATTTACTGTTAAAATGGTATACTATAATTAGTAATCAGTAATAATGAGAATAATAATAGGTAATGATAATAACTAAAAATAATAATAGCTACTTTTTAAATATTATTATCGAATATACTTTCGTTCTACCCTTTGCCAATGACTCGATACAACCTCCTTATCTAACTACAAAAATTGAATTGGAACATCGTTTTCGCTTATCAATTTTCTTTTTACTTTACTCATTCATTCAAAAACATACACTCACGCGTTCTCTCTTCTCTCGCGGTGCCTATTCTGCATTAATACAATATAATCATTACAAACAATTAAATTTTTTACAAATAATTTGGCCGCAATTTTTTTCTTTTTTTTTCGTAATGATCTGTTTTTATAAAAAAATTTTTCTTTACTTACACCTTAAAACAAAATTTCACAAATACCATATTTTTTTTTGATCGACAGACATACAAAGGCGGCTTCCGCTCGCTGGACTAGAGATTTCACTACATCTTTTGTAAAGCGATTTCCTCATATTTTTTTTTTTTATTTTCAATTTTTATCTGCATGAGGCCGTAGCTTTTCGAACTCATTGAAATAGTCCCTCTTACATCAAATATAATTCTGTTTCGGTTATCTATTTTTATATCTTGCATCGTATTTATTTATTGGTTTTTTTTTTAGTGGAAAAGTGTGTAATAAAAAACGATTGGACTCTGTGCATTTGTATTATAATAAATTTGTTTCATATTTTTTTTAAATCTTTTGATAAATTTTCCTGTCCATTTTTATTTATTATTTTTTTTTTCTTTGACTCGCAATTTAAGGCACGGCCTTTCACGCAGGAAAGAGCCTCGACTATTCATGAAAATAAAACGGCTCAGTAGGATAAAAGCGCGAATCGCTTCTCAGTTCTTTCTTCCACAAACTCCTCAAAAATCATACATACACACACAAACCACATACATACAATCACATACTTGGACACGCCGCAGACGTAAAAATATCAACGACTACACTTTTACATAAAAAAAAAAAAAAAATTGAAAAAAAAAATGAAAACATATCTCACCACATTATTCATTTTTCTTATATTCCCTCATCGGCGCTTCGAAGCCGCAAAGACTCATCATGCAGAATCTCTTTGGTTAATGCAAACTATATACGGGCGTATACAACTATTGAGGATATATATACGTATACATGATATATCCCGTGGCTAGTAATTCGCAGCACAAGTCAAATAAAACACGATCATTAATTCTTTTTATTTTTTTTTCTTTCTCATTTTTAATTACTGTATCGTCCCTAGGATTTCCGGACAAGATCAAATCTTACCGATCTACTCGACACTTTTGTTAATATCTCTATTTCGTTATGTTTAACGTAATAAAAACACTCTTTCATTTTGACGATAGCGCAAAAATCGATTAAGCTACAGTTTTTTTTCTCATATGAATATGTGTACGCATATACATAGTACAAATTGTTTATATATACATACACGCATTCACATTGATATTGATCATCATCATCATCATTATCATCATGATATTCGTATGTTTAAATATACGTATGTATAAAAAAGATAAAACACACTTCGATAAAACTCAATGAGATGACAAGATGAGAGAGAGAGCTTGGAAAATGCTTCCTCTTCTTCATCATCTGCATAACAACTAAACGCTTCTAAAAATTACAAAGATAAACAATCGTTTTTTTTTTCATTTCTTTTCTTCATTTCTCCTTCATTCTTTCTTCGTAATAATATGTTACAAGCTAAACATTCTTAAGTCGAATCGCGACTTGATCGTCGTTTTATAAATTAGCTTGCAAAAGATCAATAGCAGTAAATGCTTTTGATACTCATTGATTTTAATTATCAGAACAGAATTTGTGGTGATAGACGATACAAACATATATCAATGTGTATAAGTGTATATGTGGCATAGCATATACAACATAAACTGGACGTTGAAGATTTGATCTTGTCCGGAAATCCTAGGGACGATACAGTAATTAAAAATGAGAAAGAAAAAAAAATAAAAAAAAAAAAAAAAAAAAAAAAAAGGCTACGGGATCAATCGTACCTTGTCGATTTTTTTTTATATAATTATAATTGACGTGGATATTTTTTTCACGCTAATATACATGTATGTTGTTCATCACTCATCCTTTTCATGTTTGTCAAGCTTAAACAATAAAAAAAAAAATTTATCAGCGTAATTTCGGCACAGCAAATCTGCAACGTCCATTAGATGTTGATAAATCAACATTACTATCACCAATCGAAAAATTACCATTATTAGTATTAACATTGGTATTATTACGATTGGTCCTATTAACGACAGACTTATTATCGCTGATTTTTGATTCGCGTCGCTTATCGTTATTATTGTTACACTTATCATTGTTATTATCATTATTATTGTTGTTGTTGTTAATATTATTATGCCTTGACATAGGCTGCAAGCAATTACAGCGTCGTTTTTCCTCGCTTCAGGATCTGTATATACGTATGACGTCACGTATGGTAGCACGACACAACGGACAATGACCACCACCTTTACCTCGCCATTGCTGTACCGCACAAGTGTAACACATGCACATGTGTCCGCACATGTAAAGTACACTGTCTACGGTACGTTCGTAGCATATCGAACATTCGCTAGCTGGACCTGACGGTTGTAACAGACCTTCCCGCCATTGTTGCATGTGCGCTGCGGACGAGGAACTCGAGGAGGAGCTGTCGTTTTGCGTCTGGTAGTTGACGGGTTCGACGTAGGTCGAGGAACCAGTCGAAGCCATGGTACTAGTGTGTGTTGGCGGGGAGGTAGCTTGACGTTGTTGCCGGTGGGTCTGTCCGTAGATGGGCTGAGCCGCGACGGGGCTGGCCGAATAGGTACCTTGGGGTGGTAGGTTGACCACGAGTACGGTACCACCACCAACCGTAGGTTTGAACTGCACCTCGGGCATTCGAGCGAGCTGCTCAGGTGCTGCCACCGTGGCAGTTGGTACTGGCGCTGCTGTCGGCAGGGGTACTGGTGCTACAATTGGAGCTGCAATAACGCCACTACTGCTGCTACTAACTGCACAACTGCTATTGATACTAGGATTGCTAACAGCTGTGGTGACTGGAAGTTGACGTTGTTGACGTGGTGGAGAACAGGGTGGTCTACTTGCCAGCATCCTTACACGCTGGGTGCTGCCGTAGACGTCGACAAACGCCCAGAGTTGTAGGCTCTGATCAACGTGCATGACGACGCTGGGGGCGCCACCGTTCTTGCTCATTTGCACCTCGCCATACTGACTCACTGTGAAAGCAATCTCATCTCCTGGCTGTGGACTCGATGCTACATCCTTAGATACCACCCAGTATTCAGGACGGTCGAGTAGAAGATCGCTATCGTCTGGTAAATCGTCTGCGCTCAAACTACTTGGATTGCACGACGTCAAACCTAGTGCTAAAGCGCCTACGTACATTGGCTCGGTTGATAGGATTTGTACGACTATGCGCTCGCCTAATATAAGTGGTCGGTTCGTGAATGCGTAGCCGTGACAGAATTCGGTGTCGCTGCGTGTTGCTACGCATTGCTGATTACTGAAACGAATGTTACGTCCACGTGTTCTGTAATCAAACAAATAAAAAAACAAGGGAAAATTAGTTTTGACAAATTAAATCTGAATTAAAATAAAATTTTAAAGAATAAGAAAATAACTTACGGATGGAATGACAATGGTGAGAAGAGCATACCCTGCGGTTGAAATCTCAAACCAGGTAATTCAACGTCAGGTTCATGATGCAAGCTAACAGTTTGCATCGACGGTACAATAATCCTCTCCAAATCTCTGCCAGCATTACTAGCATCATCTAACGCAGCATGCCTGCTATGCTGTGCATTATCTTCATTACTATGTTCAATGCCACGTCTAACATTATTAAAATGTTGACGATTTGGATCGACAAATTCAATTGCTGTACTATTACCGTAAACATCAATGATTGCCCATAATGGACTACGTGTTTCAACGCCACTGAAAAATACACCTTTCTCATCGCCATTTAAACCAAAATGTACTTCACCGGCTGATGTTACGTAATAAAATAATACAGCTTCACGTTCGGCATAACGTTCGGCTAATGCTTTTGCCCAATATCCTGGTTTATTTGTTAAATCTGGACACGCGTAACGTGGTAAACCTGTGCGTAAATTTATTGGATCGTTGCTTGTGAAACCGAAACGTATAACGCCACTCCAATTGTCGGATATTTCCAGGAACTTAACGCATACCTGGAAATTAAAACAAATTTTTTATTTATTAATTATGATTGATGTATTGATTTTTTTTTTGTTTTTTGTTTTGTATTGTGTAGGAATTGAGTTCATGGATATATGGAATGTATTACGATAATTTAATTATAATTATTGTACCTATACAATACGAAAGTGTAATATAGTTGAAAGCAATAGTATAAAACGCTCGTATACAAGTATAAAACGCTCGTATGTTAGTGGTCAGCGAAACTTTTTTTTTTTTAGAAATCGTATTTTCATTGTTACCAGACATAACATTTCACATGTATTGCAACATCCTATATACCTCTATACTCACTTATTCATGCGACTAGCGTATATATATGTAACATATATACCATATAACGGAATACACGTATTCTCACCTCTTTTATATTTTACAAAAGCACCTATACCTATTCTCTTTCATCCATTAATAAGCAGAGCTTGAATTTTTTGTTAAATGACTCTATAGAAAAACCAAACGAAGTGTCTTGGTAAACACTTATCTTCTCTTTAACCCTCGATTTATTATGTATACCCTCTTGACGATGTAAAGAACTTTTTCTTTTTCTTTTCTGCTTATAATATGAAGATTGAGTTTAGGAAAGTAAACATTTGCATATTATGAGGTATGTATTATGTTTTCGTTGCATGAGTATAACCATTAATAACTGGTCGTCAAATTTGGAAAATGAGAAACGTCAAGAAAGTCAAATGTACCGTTTCTTTTTCACTTTTTTTTTATTCACTAAATAGTGTAGGTAGTAATGAGTGTCACCGATCTTTAACTACTACTTTAAAAAAAAACCCACGCAAAAGTCATTTTAAAATCTTATAAAAAAAAAAAAAATAATAAAAGAGAGAAGACAACATCGCTTTCACATATACCTAGACACTCATCAAGTATTTTTTTTTTTTATTTTTTTTTAAATTTAGTATACAAATGCACGTAGACACAAAAAAGTTCATAAAAGCAATGCTATTGTAATATAACTCATGAATATTCAAATTTTACAAGTTTTAAGTTTTATATGTTGCTTTCGAAAAAAAAAAAAAAAATCTGAATATAATCGGGGTCGTATAGAAGCTTCGGCTATTAAATTAACATTCGATTTTTTTTGTAAATGAATGCAGCTTATACGTTAATTTTGATACTTCAATTTATCTAGATTTATATCGGCTAAGTAGTATTATATAGATTCGTTAAATTTTTAAATTCGTTTATACCAATTTGTTTTCTTTAACCTTTATTTATTTTTTTTTTTTTATTATAAATTAAAGTAGGGCGCTTATTATTTATTCGGTGAGAGAGAGACTTTCATTGTTCAGACATCGCATTACCAAAAAAGGAAGAGGTCGATACACCGTTTTAAAGTTACTTCTCTTTTTCTTTCTTTCTTTTTTACCAGCTGTTTAGAACATCCGGGAGCCGTAAAAATGATAATGACGATTTGTGTGTTCGTATATATGTATAAACCTTCATGCTTGAGAGAAGCAACAAGTCTTATACATATATAGTCATGCATACATACATCTGACGAGTGATATTCGCGAGATTTCGAATATTTTTTTTTTTATTTTTATCAGTCACGTCGATCGAGATATTATAAAAAAAAAAGTGAGACTACACGTTCTTGAGAATACGATATTGTATGCATTAAAAAAAAAAAGTGCATTTTTCATGCTCGCTGAGGTGGAATTGAATATTTTTTTTTAAAGTTCGACGAAGCGTAGGCTTCGATACGGTGGTAATCCGTTTCCGTTTCAATTTCTCAAATGTATATAGTATATAGGATGAGTTTGGGAAAATTAAAGTGCGGTTTTCGTTTTTGTATATAGAAATACAACTTTCTTCTATTATAAATAAGAGTTTTTTTTATGGAGGAGAGTACATTGACTTTAGGATTTTGTATATGTATTTGTGTGTGTATAGAAAAACAATTAATTAAAAAAAAATAATAAATTTACCTTTTCACCAACTCTTACAGGTCGTGCACTGAATGTAACACCTTTACAAAAGCTTTCTTGTCTCCTTGCAATTGTATTACCATTGCATAGACGAATATTTTCACCGCATATTTGATGAAAAGTTAATGGTGGTAAATTGTTTGTGCCTGCGTTTGACGATCTTGGTGCTGTAACAGATAAGAATAATGAAAAATATTAGTATGATAAATTAAATTAATTTTTTTTTAAAAATATATAAATAATGAGCATATGCGTAAAATCAACATGTTCAATTAAATTTTCATATATTGAATTTAAATTTGGGGTATAGGAAGTTTCCGAAAATACCGGAAACGAGTAATTCCATTTTTTTTTAATTTTAATTTTAGGGTACTTTTTTGTACTTGAAAATATCGCGGAATCGATCAATGACCGAACGAATGCTTTTATTTTTTTATTTTTTGTTCTTTTGACCCATTCAGAAAAGATTTTCTGAAGGATATTGAACAAAAGATTGTACGTTCGAGAGAAGTTCTTCTGTTAAGTATTTTATGACTCTTTGGGAACTTATTTGTGTAACTCAGGGTTTTTTTTTGTGACTGACTGGGTTTTATCTGTGACGTCAATAATTTTGGGTTAGCTAGTAATATAATTTTTTTAATTTCGGATTAATTTTTATTTTTATTTATTGCTATAAACAATCGAACAAAGACAGAAAAAATAAAAGTAAAAGTAGTTATTCAAGACTAGTAGCAGCAATACACATTTTTTCTATTGACGACAATAAATCACATCGAGAAATCACAAACATATACTATATCCTGAGAGTATAAATTGCGAACTTTCACGCCTTTCTTTGTGTAGATATAGCTTGATATATATATTTTTCAAACAATTCTCAAAAAGGAATTTACATCAGTGGTTTCAATAATCAACCACAATTGATTTTTCGTTCTCCGGAAGTCAATTCCCGCAGGAAGTTTACTTTTTAATATAAGAATTTAAAAACGACGATGATTGAACCAAACGAAAGATTGAAAAAAAGAAAGAAAAAAAATCAAACATAAAGAAAAAAAGAACGTATAGGAACCAAAACATAATAAAATGAAAAGTTTAGCATGACATTAAATGAGTTTATAATATAACACCCGGTAGATCAAGTATTTTTTTTTTCTTATTAACCAGTTTACAAAAAAAAAATAATTTGACTACGAAAACCTTGAAAATGATCCAAGATATAGTAGAAAAATAAAAGAAAAAAAGTATATGTCCTAAACGATGTATATAAATATAAATTCTTAGCAAGCTTCCCCAAACGATTGTAAACACGCAATCAATCGTTCTCGCGTTATTTAGTACTGGAAAATCGTTATATAGAGAAAAACCGGTTTTTCGCGTTCTCTCTCACTCACTCACTCTTATATATACTTCACTTTTACTCCCTTCGTCTTTTCTTACAGCTTATAAAGAAAAAAAAAAAGAAATATAATCCATGACAATAATTGATCCGCTCTTTTTTTCTTTCCCTTTTTTTTTTTTAAAGCCTTGAAGGCTACTGATGGGAAAGCTCAGCGATCTGTAAAGGATGAGAAGGAAGACTTGTGTTTTATATATATATAGAACTACCGGAGTGTAATTTTTTATTTCTTTTGTTTTTTTTTGTGGATATATATTATAGAGAAGGGGAGATACGCTTAATGTGAATGTATGTATATATATTTATTGTTGAGCTTTAAAATTTGACGATAAGAAATTGGCGAACGATGATGATAATATTGTCGGGGAATTCCGGTGACGAAGATTGTGAATAGAAACAAAACAAAAGAAAGAAAGGAACTATGTTGATGAATCTAGTAGTACAGAAAAATTCCTTTCCTTTTTTTTTTTTTTAATGCTACACTGCTGTTGCTTTTTTTTTTAAAAAAAAAGTTCACTTTCGCTTATTTTAACACAAGATAACATCCTAATTGTTTTCTCGAAACGATCGAGATAGAGAGAGAGAGAGAATTACTGTAGTATAGTCGGCTCGTTAGTCTTGTTAGATGTACTTTACTATAATACGCTCTAAGAGATAAGTACTATACATCTATCTATCTTTTTTTTTGTTTCAGAACAATTTTAAAGTCAGTGGAAAAATAAATGGAAGGGGGTAAGTAAGGGAGGAAAAAATTTTTTTTTTCTTACGAAGCGTAGGTAATTTGAAGGGAGTTTTTGCTTTTTCTTCTTTTTTTTCAAACCCTTTTCATCTTTAACGTCGAATATAGATATATGTATATTGTTGATGTATAGGGTATATACTCGTGCGATGATAATCCTTGTACTATACTCTTTTGCGCGTGTATAGGTATATATATGCTATAGAGTACAGAGGGCTTATAACTTCTTGCCGAAGGCTGTATATAAGAATCAAGTGTTCCGTAACGTTGCTTTTCTTGTATACGTATATAATACATACAAGTAGCAACTTTATTATATCTTTGGTATATATATACATCTATCGTACACCAAAGTTACATTTCGTGGGAAAATATCTACTACTGATATAATACGTGTGTGTGTATACGTATAAAGGTAAGCCTTGGAAAAGCGTGACTCCTGGTTTATTGCCTTCATACACACACACATTCACGAATCTTCTCTAAAACTTTATTTTCATCCCCTCTGTATTTTTTTTCTATACTCAACAGTTGCAACTCCTATTCCTCTCATCTCAATGTATCTATATAGGTACCGTAGCAATAATCACGAAATAGACTTTGCTATTATTTCAGTAATAATCATTGTAACACACAAACATTCAAAATTTCATTAAATATTAAGATTGTCAGTTTTGTGTATGTATGTGTGTGTGTGTAAATAAGTGTAGAAGTAAATGGAAGAGAAGGGGAGATTTCATTGTGTAATCACTTGTTTTAAAAAAAACAAATCTCTTTTACACAGAATAGACAATAGGTATATATACATAGTTTTGATTTATAAAGAACAGTATTGAAAGAAGCGTGAGAATATTATTAAATGTGCTAATCAGTCAGAATAATAAATCTCACTGGTAAGTACAAAAGAAGATATCTTTACTATTTTTTTTTTCACACCTTAATAAATTATTATAAGGAAAAACTTTTTTTTTTCACGATTGTATAACATAAACTGAGAAAGAGAAAAATAAAAAAAAAGCCACAAGAGAGCATCATGTTTTTGCATTTCTCACGCGGTTATACCAACAATATACATACACACATACACCGCAAAAACGAATAAGAACTTAAAAGAAGAAGATATAAAAAAAAAAAAAAAAATATTTGCGGGGTTGGCAAGTGAATAAGAAGGGGTAATTTGTCTTTCTCTCTCTCACTTTGATGATGGTATATAGAGAAAAGAGAGTTAGTGTTGTCGTGAGTCAAATGTTGTACTTCCGTTCTGTCTTTTCTTTCTTATAATGTATACACGTAATATATAAGTACCTTATATCCCTATAGGTATATAACTATATATATCGTAACACTTCGATTCGCTTGGAAGCTTACGATATTTGAGATTTCATACGTACATACACACATGTTATTTATTCTCATATACCTACAATTTTGATATTGGTATAATAATCTAGACTTATTTTTTTCCCATAATATATAAAATACCAAAATATAAGGTAAATATTTATTACGATTCAGTGAGTATAAAGGTCATGGTATATATAATATTATATTATTTATGGTATACAATATATACGCAGTTACTATTACGTTAGAAAATCCAAAAAAGGGAGCTTAACATTTATAAAAGAAAATAGGCCGCTCTTGATCTCAAGACCTAGATCAACCTTTTTTTTTATTTCTTATTTCTCTTTTTCTTTTTTTCTACTTTTTCGTCATTGTCATTATTTCAATACCGTTATACTTCTTATATACACAGAAATCTTTTTTTTTTTTTTATTGTGTATATCACACATACATACACTTGTATATAACATGTGTGAGGTAATACATTCTCGGCTTCTCTTTGATATACACCGTTATCGTGTGTTAAATGTAGTATATACAAAAGTATCGTAGAAAAATAGCAACACTATTAAATCGCGAAAAAGAAAAAAAAAAGAAATAAAAGCGATGACAAATTAATGTTCATAACGCTATTAAAAAAAAAAAAAAAAAAATTTAGACTGGTTATGTCAAAACTCAAATGATATATACCGATAAAGTTTATTAAAAACGCGATATAGAAAAAAAAAGTAATACGAGATATAAAAGAGAGAAAGAGAGAGAGAGAAATTAATTAATAATGCGTCACTCTATAAAGATTACGCAATACATAACGATATTTTTTTACTCTACAAAATCAATCGATCTTATATTTTCCTTTCATTTCTATATCTCTAAAATAAAATCTTATAGAATATCTAATACCCACATAACATCAAAAACCTTCAAGACATACATATATATATATATCCATATGTATGAATCAGAATATATACATTGGTACCAAGTTTTTCTTTGTCCACATCAAATTATAAAACCGGTAAACTACCATCATCATCATAATCATCATCATCAATCGAACCGAGTATTGTATACAAAAACCAAGAGAGATATATATCGATCAACAGATATCGATTTATCTCACTTTATTTTATATTTTCTTTTTGACAATCATCATCCTTCTAACGCTTCTTCATCCCTCTTACCTCTAATCATAAAAAAAAAAAATCAACCTTTCTCTTTCTTTTTCTCGTTAAACGTAATCACAGATTGTACACGCGGGGGAGTCAAGTAAAAAGGAAGGGGGGAGGGGGGGGAAATAAGTGAGCGGGAGTACATAGCGGGAGCAAAATATATATATATATATATATATATATATATATATATACTTGCGAGAGAGAGTTGAGTTGCTCCTCGTGGGAAACTTGCGGCACACATTTCTTGTGCGCTGCGCTCAACTATATACACTATACTCTTCGTGAGCTATTACTCTCTATTCTCTATCTCTTTTTCCTTCGTACCTATATAGTATAAAGTAAGAACCGTGACGCGCGCTTGGCTATATAGGTTTATAGCAGTTATCTATCTCTTTCTTTCTTGTGACTATGTACTATAGTAGCAGAAAAGAGACTTTTTTTTTTGCATTACTATATGGTACCACACATGTGTATGTTGGTACCGCAAGAAGAGAACGAGTTAGCTTGAAAATTAGCTTTCAATTAAGAATATACTCTATACCCGACTTGCGGCTTTCTCTTTCTTTTTATATTCTTCTTCTTTTTCTTCAATTGCCTTGCTAATAAACATACCGATTAATTAGATACTCTTTTCTGATCCTTTATTATACTATTTCTGCATCATCAATAATAAACATATAACTGTATATTTTTAATTTTATTTTTACAATTATTCTTTTATTAATATTATAACCCCGAAAAAAAAAAGAAGTAAACAAAATCATTTAGGATATCCATCAATTTTTACTCTATTTTCTATATATACCTATCCTACCTATATCCTATACCTATACACAAATACATAACAAAAGCTTCTACCAACGGTTTTTCTTTTATATTTTTCCGGTCTCCTGCGTATATATACCTAATACTCAAAGAAAAAACATAGAAAAAAAAAAAAAGAATCAAAACAAACACGACACACACTACACAATTACACAGCAGAGAAACACTTTTCCTCCACCACCTATTTATTTTTTTTCCTTTTTAAAAAACCTTTAAAAAAAAAAAAAAAAAAGTCCGCTTACTCGCGCGCGACGCGTAAGAGACACAAAAACGTCAGGCTTTTCCGTATGTTTTTACACGTTCCCACGCTTATATACATCTTATATGTAGAGCTACTAGAATCTCTCTCTCTCTCTTTCTCTCTCTCTCTCTCTCTCTCTCTCTTTCTATGCGTTTAGGATTTCCTAGGTCCTTTATTCCATCCTCCCTCTCTCTTTTTCCTTCTCTACCATCACCATCATCATCACCATCATCCGGTGCAACGAACGTTCAGGCACACACTCTCTCTCTCTCTCCCTCTCTCTTATATTCTTTATTCCTTTGAAGCTTATATATAGCTTTCTTGGGAAAAAACGAAGTGTGAATTTTCTAAGGTTATATAAACTAGGGGGTTTTAGAATCATGTTAAATGTATTTGTGTACCCTTTTATAATACTTAATTTTGTTTGGTAGTATAGTATATATGTAGTATGTATACGTGCTGCTGTAAAAACATATGTAAGATATCGTAAAGTTCTCGTCTTACGATATCTGAGGGTATATTATAAAAAAGGGTAAAGTTGGTTACTTTAGGGTTGAAAGAAAAAAAAAAAAAATAAGTGTAGTTTTTTAATTAATCGAATAGTTGACCTGCACAGGACAATGACGTATTACTATAATTATTTTATACAAAAAAAAAAAAAAAAAATTCCTAATCCTCGACACTTAGTATCTCTTTTGCTCTCTCTCTAAAACATAATAATATAAGTTACAACTATCACTCACTTTAAAGAAAGAGAATAAAAGATCATCCTTAGAATAATTCCACATTAAAACTTTCGCTATATGTACCTATATATCGACACTTACACTCACACCTTTCTCTCTCTCTCAACATATTATATCTACCTTTACTTCAATACATGTTGCATATAGGTATATAATACAAACATAAATACTCACACTGATCTTTCTCTCTCTCCCTCTCAAACTCTCAAGCGCGCGCTTTTTTATCCGGCTTATGCAACAACAAGGAACGATGATACGCGTGGGTCGTGTGTATGTATGTATGTATGTGTATGTATGTATATAAACACAGGAGTATATATAGAGAAAGAGAAGGATCAACAGCTCGGTATATATACCTTTAAACCGTTCTACCCCCTTCCCCCACCCCACTCCCTTCCCCTACCCCTTTCTATCTCGCGTTTATACTCTGGATGATAGAGAAGTGCAAGAGAAAGAGGGGGGAGAGTAGGAGATCGGTGTGCTGATTGCAGAAATCGCGAGTGTGTATATATGTGTGTGTGTATGTGTGTGTGTGTGTGTATGTATGTGTTATAGGAATGAGGTGTGCTTTATATACTCCGGGCGTCGACCGCTGTATATACAATACAGCAAAGCAAAACAAACAAACAAACTTTGAATGTTTAGGAAGTAGTTTGCGAATTTGAAATAGTAAGTATATATAGGTATGTATATACATATTTGAAATTGTAATGTCAATTGATGATTTAGAAAGTACAGAGGTTTGTGTGTGAATGGGTGAAAGAAAAGAGAAAGAGAAAGAAAGAGGAGAAGGAGGAGGTATGAGAATGAGGAAAGGTTTTAATTAAAAGAGACTGACAAGTGTGTAACAGATGTTATGAAAATTATTATGTATATGTAATATTCGTATGTATGTATTTTATATATACTTGTATGTAATGGTATGTGTGAAAATTTTATAGTATAGGGTGTGTGAATTAAATTTCTATACCCTCGATGTAACACATCTGTTGTTTTTTCATACGAATATATAAATATACGTATACGATATAATACATAAAATCATCAAAAACTTCAACACACTTTTACATACCCTGTTTATATAGTTGATAGAATTATAAAAGGAAAAAAAAAAGAAAAGCTGATCTATCACTTAAATACAAGTTAAAACCATTGATATTTCCTTTTTTTTTTTATTCAATGTCTTACTCTATTTATGTATTGATAATCTACTTATATACAGTAGAGGGTAAAACGATGAAAAGATATTTACATTTCTGCAGATACTATCCGATTATAAGATTTTTTTTTCATTCTCAAATACAATGTGTTTATTAAAGTTATAACACGTAATATTTTTTTATTGAAAAATAAATTTATTTATTTGTGCATTTTATTTTTATAATATTTAATGAAAAATATGAAATCAAGTGCGGGTCAAGTTTTTAAAATTAAGTATATGAGTTATAAGGCTAATACTACTACTACTACTACTACTACTACTACTACTACTACTACTGAGTCTGAGTATAGTAAACAAAAGTAGGCTGAAGTAGAAGGGGATGTAACTTTCTAGTTACATTGAGTGTATCTATAGGAAATATATATATGTATGTAACTTTGGGTTGGTCTTGCAAATAGTTTTGACGATCATATAGATATTTTTTAAAATATATACAAAATATTTGTGAACCATAAAAAACAATAATTATTTTCTACATACAAAGCAAAGATAAAATTAGCAATAGATAAATGATTAATACAAAAAAAAATAGATAGTCTAATTTGAAAAAGTTAAAAAGGTAGACACACACAAGATTGTATTGTTATATACAGTATGTTCACAAATATATTAAAAAAAAAAGAAGAAGAAGAAGATATGCAAAGCCACGCCTTGGTGTATATCGATCGGTATTATATACACAGAGATCGGCAACACATTTCCGGTGTGAAAAAAAAAAGGGAAGGAAGGAAGGTAAGTACGGAAGTTTCACGTACATATATATATATATATATACACATCTATAACAGCAATATACCTATACATATATACAAGTATAAGTAAGCCCACCATGATCGTTTGAAGAAGGATATATGCGGTTATTTTACTGACACAATGAGAGCGCAGCTTTATTTTTTTGTCAAGAGAGATAGAGAGTGAGAGAGTGAGTTGATGAGTCGGAAGAAAAAAAAAAAAGAAAAAAAAAAAAAAAAAAAAAGAAAAAAAAAAAAAAAAAAAAAAAAAAAAAAAAAAAAAGAATGAAAGAGAGAAGAGGAAGGGAGGTTTGAAGAGACTTACCGATCGTGTTACCAGAATTGAGCCTTATACGCGCGACCCTTGTTGCTCGGCGCACTGTAAGTGGCTTACGAGGACGTTGGTAGAACAGAGACATGACACTAACAAATATATTCACATACACACGAGATATATTTTTTATCTAACTATCTAACTGTCTATCTTTTATTTTATTTTTTTTTTAAATAACAAAGTTTTAAAAATTTATCATTGTCTGTTTGTATACTGTCACTATACTACTGGTTGTATGGGCGCGAATATACTTGACAAAGAAAAAAACCAAATTAAAAAATTAAAAATAAAAAAAGGGGTGAAGTTTATAGTGAGATGGCGCTGTGGCTGTTTACACACAGCAGCTTTTCTAATCCATCTCTAACATCCTCAAAGTACCCTATCATCTTGAACTTTATTACAATAAAATCAAACTCCCAGTAACCAAAAACAGAACCCAACAAACTTTCTCCTCTTAAAATAATTGAAACCAACTGATATTAACCCTAATCTAAAATAAAATAAAACTCCGAAACAGCAAAAGCAGCAGAAGTATAGCAGAGAGAAAGATATATATTCTGGACGTTGTGTTGTATATGCGCGACTCGTACGACGCCACCGAGCTGACTGCTGACTGTGTAGCTTGGGGGAACGCAAGTAAGCAAGCAAGCAAGCAAGCGAACGAATACACTCGGCTGACTATATATAGCTATACGGCTGCTCCTGCTGGTATATATGGGCCCCGCACAGCTGGCCTCTCTTACATTAGTATGTGTGTGTGTGCTGGTCCCCCTGACACTCACACGCACACTGCTACCAGGTTCTCCTTTTTTTATTTGTGTGTGTGTGTGTGTATGTATGGGAGGATTTTTGTAGTGGTATAGGTTCAGGGGAGCGTCTATATAAGAGAGAAAGAAAGAGAAGAGAGAAAGAGAGAACCTGGTGGTATATATCCTGCGTGTGTATATACATATATATATATATATATATACAGTTCTCTTGGAGTATAAACACAAAGGCGCGGCGGCGTGCGCCTGACTCCCCCTCTCTTCTACTTACTTCTTCTTCTTCTTTATCTTTTTCTTTTACCTTCTCTTCTTCATCATCTTCTTCTTCTTTTCTTCGCGGTTCCTCCAACGCTCCAGCGCGTTACTTCTTATTCTCTCTCTATTCTCTTTTTTATCCTTTTTTTTAAATTTTTTTTTATGTTTTTCTCTTCTTCTTCTTCTTTTTTACTATGAAGCTTCCTTATGTCTCTTATCGGGATGAGCTCGAAGAGGAGCTTGTGGTTTGTTAATGAGCTGCGATTCTCTTTTGAGCATCAAACTTAGTATACTTTATATTGTATCGACGGATCGCAAAATTACGATCGTTTGTATTATAGAAAAAGAGAGAGTCTGGATTAATGTATTTTTGACGTGTACGATTAAACTTAATCGAGAAATTAGTGGTCCAGAAAATGATAAGAGAGATACACTAAAAAAATAAGAGAGAGAGAGAGAGACAGAGAGAAGCTTTCGCGATAGTTTTCCACTACACCTATACCACTAGCATTAGAGAAAGAGTATGAGAAAACTCTAGGATAAGTATGTAGGCCTCAATAGTGCAACGAACCTTTATATATACCTTCTCTTCTCGCATACATATATATAGTATATAGTACCAACTATAGCTAGTCTCTATCCTTATATATACACCATCTCTCCCCCACAAACGAACGAAGGAACTCTACTCTATACCACCGCATATACTAACCGTTTGCTCTCTGCGCGCAGGAATAGTGTATATATATATATATATATATATATATATAGGTATATAATTGAGAAAGAGGTACCCTGAAGGCACTTTAAGG
>JAPYZE010004775.1:0-10096 GCA_030522805.1 Leptomastidea abnormis | reverse complement strand
AGAGAGAGAGGAAGAAAGACCTCTTTCAACTGTGTCTCGCCATAAACTTGCAGAGGTATACGCTTTTCTCTACTCCCTTATACAAGCACGTGTTAGCTTTCCTGTACATATACCTATGTATAAACCTTAGCCCATCAACTTTGTTGGAAGACTTGACATTTACTCGACCACTTTTCGATGATCTCGAATGTCGAACGGATATCTCCCTGCCACACACCTTAAATTAAATTGGTCGTTTTCGTTTAATCTGAATGGTGTTGTAAGTGACTTTTAAGGAGGATCGTGAAATACGTCGTCGTCTCGGTGTATGATGCTATACTGCGTTTGTATTACCGATGAGCTTGATAACATTGTGATTGTACTTTTTATGCCCTGCTTTTCGAGATTTCTTATCGCTCTTATATGTTTTATTCCCTCGTAAATCTTTGTCTATTGTTCGGCTGGTAATTTTAACGTCTACCTAATCATCTTTACTGCTTTTTTTTTTAACTTTTACCGACTTGAAAACGTGTTACAATTAAAGTATCATAAATTGTTTACTTTATACATTATATATGTATATCCACGTTATCTCTACTAAAGAACTAAAGAAAAAAACGTCTGTTTATTTTTCACAGGTAATTCAAACCATTCGCACGCACACCTTTAACTTTATTTTATTTACCATCAAAAAGCTTTAATCGGCAATTCCAACAAAATTATCGTCCAATTAACTGACAAAAAAATCCATCTCAACGACCATTCCAGCGAAGTATAGTATAGACAAAGCCGAAGAAGCGACATAGCTAAAAAACACGTGACTGGAATGTCATTTTTATACAAAATGTCCGTAGCAGCAGAGAGTCAAAGACGGAAAGAAAGAGATAAAAGAGTAGAAAAGAGAAGAGAAAAAGAGCCCTTAAATCAGATAGAAAAAAATTCCCCGCTCCTCTCTCTCGTATAGCAACCGGTTCCTCCTCGTCAGCCAAGCCGCGCGCGCGTTCATACATCCGTCGCAGGAATTCCTTCTCGTCTACGTGTGCGATCGGCATCCAATTAAAAGCGGTATACAGCGACCAAGACTACGACGACGACGACGACAACGAGGACGACATTCGAAGAGCCGCTGTGCGTGTCCCACCTACTTTGCTCGGGTATGCGCAGAGGAGGCTCGCTGGCTTACTCGTCGAGCAAAAATACCCAAAATTCTCTTGAGTTGAAGCACACAGAAAAATAAAAGGGGGAAAAGAGATAGAGAGAGAGAGAGAGTGAAACGACAACGGATCGCGGCTAGTAGGTACGGTCGCGCATTATAATCGTAAGTCAAGTCTCTCTCGCGAAGAACCGAAGTCACTTACATGCGCAAAAGAGAAGAAGAGAGGGAGGAAGAGCGGGTATAGAGGAGACGGGCGAGGGTCCCTGCTGTGTTACTGCGGCCATGAATTGGAAATAGCTTGTGTATGTATGTGTGGCGCGCGGCGAGGAAACAGCCCATAAAAGAAATAAAACCAACGCGCCAGAGCGAGCGAGCGAGAGAGCGGGCTGAACTCTTCTGCGACCCATGTGTGTGCCATTTTGCGCGCAAGAGTATATAGAACGTATTAAAGCATATAGTCTTCGTAGATATATGTGTACGTGTGAAGATCGAGTTAATGGAGATGAGGGGTGACTGAGAGAGATATGCTGCGGTAAGAGATATATAGGAGGAGGAGGAGGAGGTTGGAGAGGATCATTAGATTGCTACTTGAGCCTTCAGGTATATATTGCGGATATGACTTGTCTTGAGCGTTAAATTGACGAATTCAAATATTAAGTGTCGACGAGGGCTTTGAAATTACGTTTTAGGTGTCGTAAATGGTCTACCTTTTACGACACGGTTATAATAATTTTATTACGTGACTAAAGATTGATACTCCTTTCAGATAATGCAGTTGTTACTTCTTTAACGTCACGGAGTGATTTTATTACCGTTGGAAAGAGATCCTTTGCTGAAATTTTTAAATGATGTTCTGTTTCAAGTTATTTTTGCAAATGTGTTAATCTTTGATTTCTGAATGAAATAGTGACTCATCATTTTAAAGCGAAATAAATTATTCGAATGAACTTGAATAACTCTAAAAATATTCAAACTATTATTTTTTTTTTCAACCAAATTAGTAGTCTTTTTTATTAAACAATAAAATTGTACTTTCTTCTAAATATAAAAATTAAAATAATATCACAATTAAGAATTTTTATAAAAAAGAAAGTATGTAATCTAGAAAATGTTTTAGTGATAAAATCATTATTCAACGTTTACTAAATCTAGAAACTACTTTATTCGTATTAAATAAAATTTAAAATTCTGAGGTTGTATTGACTATTTTTGATAATCTTAAGATTTATTTTGCTTATCAAATAGTTGAGTAATTTATGAGACTTCTAATTTTGAATTTGAAAATTGTTCAAGAAATATCTCTAGTTTTGTAATTTTTAAAACAATTAAAATTTCTAGGCATTATAGAAAAATTTAAAAATGATTTATTTGAAATAAGTTTTTTAAACTTAAATTTATCCGATCTTACGTGTATAGCTCGTTTTCTTCTTTCATGTTTTTTCTTATGTAAAAAAATTAAAAGAATTGGAAAAAGATGTATGTATATTCTTTAAAATAATTTCTTTTAGAAACAAAATTTTAACTGCAAAAAAAAATTACTTTATTGTTACTTTTAACGCTAAATGTACGGTAATTTTATTGATTTTAGTTTTCGTGAACAAAAATCTATACGCAAGGAATTAAAGTTAAAAAAATAAAAAATGTTAAGTTTTATTTAACAATTACAAAATTGTCAAAATGTGATTAAATATTAAATTGACAGAGAAGAAACGGAATAAATAGAATTTCAATGTTGCTCAGTTAATAGAATGTAGGCCTTACAATTCATAGGTTGTGGGTTCGATTCACGATGTTTAATGTTCTGAGATCTTGAAGTGTTGACTGAAATACACTTGTTTAAGTGTTGAAAAGTATAAATACATTCAAATGTATTCATTAAAGACTAAATGTAAAATTATAAATTTAATAAAAAAAATTTACTTTTTATGCTTTTTTACATGTAAGTAATAAATCAATCTTTATTACATGAATTAAAACAAAGACATGATATTTTTTTATAACTTTTAAACATTTTACCGTATTTCATAAAAAAAAACCAATGAATTTATCATTAAAAAAATCAACCAGTTAATTTGTATTAAATGAAGATAAAAATTCTCAACTCATGGCATCTCCAGTAATCAATTTGTAACGCAAAATATGTCTCAGCTAAAAAATTAGTAACATAAAAAATTTATGTTTTAATCAGGCTGAATAACCAAAAGGCAAAAAAAGTACATATACGTAAATTTTTTATTACTCAAAAATAATCAAAACTCAGCCATTGCACATTGAATTGAGACTCGTCAACGTCTAATTTTGCTTCCATTTATAACCAAGTACAAATAAAAAACAAGAAAAAGAACATCTATCTCTTCAATAGTAAGTTTTCTATAATAGTTAACAGAAAAAATTCTCCATTCAGTAAACGCGATCTTGGTGGGCCACAAGGAGTCAGAGGAGGGAAAAAAAATAAGGGCAGATGCACGTAAGGCTTCTTATATAAAGCACATCCGCTGCGAGTATGAGTAAGATGTCATTGAATTTGAGAAAAGGACCACTCCATTTCTCTCCCTTGACTTTCTCCTCATAATATACAGACGAGTCAAATCGTCCGAGATTCTCATTGTCACATACACAAAATTGCTTCTCTTTCTCCCATTGACACACTTATACATTATACCGGTATATCCTCCCTATATGCACTCTCTTTCTCTTTTCCATCACGACAATAATAATCTGGTACCATTCTCTCTCTCTTTCTCCATCTTCTCTTTGGCACACTCAATCTCGCGCAAGTTGCTGTCTCCTTTCGCGTAAGAGAGAAAGACAGAGCTCTCCTCTCTCTCTTATTTACACCTACCTGGGGGTTACAATAGCGCCAGTCGCATTAGTCGCGGCGAGAAGTTACGAGCGGCCATTATTCCAAGCGCAAACGTCGCGTCGTTTCCCACAGAAAGAGAGAGAGAAAGAAAGAAAGAGAGAGAGAGAGAGAGAGACATATAGGGTATAAGAAAGAGGGAGACCGCCCCAGGAAGAGCTGCACGCGCGCGCAAATAGTCATCTCTCGGCCGCGTAAATCTTACTCGCGTCTTCTCATACTCGCAGCTCTCGTATTCTATAATATAATTCTGACGTTGAGCTTTTGCGTTATTATTGCGCTGAGGAGAGCCGATACATTTTCTTTGCATGAATGTGTATGCGTAGTTTAAAGAGAGCTCTCTGTATATGAATATGCTCAGCTCATATGCTCAGCTCTTGAAAAATTGCAAACAGTCTACTCTGGGCGGTCTTTCTCTCTCTTTCTCTCTTTAGATATTTCTTTCACATCTCGTATTTTCAATGTATGTATGTGTTCAAGATGAAGCTTTATCTTTTTGCTCATATTTACGTTGCTTTTCTGCTTATGTTATACCAGGGACTTAAGTTTATGGAATGATATAATTTTTACCAAGGTAGTTTACTGTATATATAATATATTCAAAGCTTGACTTTTATTTGTAATTGGCGGATTTTAAGCCGCTACATTTATTCGAATATATATATATCGTTGTATGAACTTTGGTGTTAGATGATAAATGTAAATAACTATTATGTTGGTTTTGCATTTATTATTCTGTTCTTATGTTTCATTTGAATATGAATTTAAATCATAATGATAATAAAGAGTTTTGAAATAACTTTTTTTTTTTAAATTTAAAATACTTATTTACTTATGTACTCAGACAAAAATTATAACAAGATTCATACTTGACAAATTTTAATTTTCAAAAAGAATAACAATAAACGTAAATAAATTTAAAATAGACGCATAAAAAAAAATTTATAGTCACTAAAAACGTTAAAAGTACAATACTTTTTATCTTAATCTCTTTTACATAGCAAACAACAAAACATATCTTACATCATTCGTATAAACGAAACAGAACATTGACAAAAGTGTCCAGCTCCATTTTACGAATTTTAAACGGTTACTCTCATTTTCTCAGGAGTCACACAGAGCATGTGTCACTTTCTACAATACACACACAAAAAAAAGAGAATAAGAGACTTTACATCTCATATGGGCTTCTGCGAAAATGCAAGACAAACATCTTTCCTACTTATAAGCACGCATAACGTCTTTTCATTCTTCCTTGATCTATCCTGTCACCTCGTATAGGTAGATATTTTTTGTTCCAACAGTAGCCCAACCTTCAACAGAGAGATACATGCCGATACCAGCTTGCATGCGTACCTATATACGCTTGTAGCGTATTATTAAGAATCAGCCACCTGCCGAGTTCGATAGATCGTTGACCAACCCCCGGAATTTCTCTCACTGCGGAGATGGTCGATCTATACCTCGAGCTGCTGCTATTGCTGCTGCAGTGTCAACCAGCAAGCGTTATTCCACATACGTTTCATCCTATAGGTATATAGGTATATATAGGTATAGGTATACACACACATACACATGGGGGTAAGAAGGGGGATGGAGGAGAGGTGGTACTTGGGACCGAATTTTCCATTCTCTTTTTCGAGGGGGTTGAACAAAAGAAGAAAAGTATAAGGGATGCGAAAAACGCGCTCTCTCCCAGGAGAGGGAGAGTAAGAGAGAGAGAAATGAGAAAAAGAGAGTAAGAATAGGCGAGAGCTGTTGGGAGAGAAAGGGACACCACGACTGTATGCTTGGAGGATGGGAAGAGGATCGGAGAGCAGCAGCTTTAAAGAAAAAGTCAAGGAAAGAGGAGAGAGAAGGGCGGGAGGGGGGAAAGAAAGGTTCTTTTTAAGCTTGAGCACGCGAGAGGTAGAAGTGAAGATAGAGAGAGAGAAAGAGAGATAGGTAAGAAAAGTGAGATGAAGGGAGAAGGTGAGACACGTGCGCGTGGTAGCGGCTGCTATATATACGAACACCGCGGGGTTTCCTTGCTCGTACTCATGCTCCTGCTGTTGCTGCTGCTGCAGCAGCAGTCCAAGAAGAAAGAGAGATAAAAGCACAAGAGCGAGTAAGAGAGTGAGAGGAAAGACGGAATAAAGGAGGAAAAGTAAGAAAAATGTGTCTAACGTGGCAGCAACGCGGCAATTCTTCAGCCGAAGTTGCCGCCTTAATGGCTTGCCCTGAGAGCCGATTGGTTCTCGAGGTGAGGCCGCGGGAAAGATGGCCGCCATTTCCCTCCAACTACCCAGGGAAATTCTCTCTCTCGCTCTCTCTCTCTCTCTCTCTCTCTCTCTTTCTTCCTTACTATCACCACCACCACCACCCTCCTCCTCCTTCTTACCACCCTGCTGCTGCTTCCTCCACCTACTTCGTACCAACGTCGTCTTCCTCCTTCCTTTCTCTCTCTCCCTCTCTCTCTCTTTCACTTGGTCTCCCGGGATAGAAAGAGAGAAAGCAATAGAGAGAGAGAACCAAACTCGTGCAAGAGAAGGCAAGAAACCCCCCTTGGTTTTCTCTTCCATCCTCCTGCTCCTTCCTCCTTCTCTTCCTTGACTTCGTCTTTGCTTCCTCCGTGTGCACTTAGCTATAGCTATATACATACATATACCTAAACCTCTCGCCTCTGCACTTTCGCGGAATATAACCGGAGGGTGGAAGGAGGGTATGAGAGGGAGAGCACCCGAGATATCTGGTTCCCCGTTGCTCCTTCCTTATACCCTCCTTCCTCTTCCTCCCTCCGGGGAGGGACTCTTATTCTTATTAACTGTTTAATCTTTCCGCGAGACGTACGAGCACATTAAGCCGCGGGCTTGTTTATTCCGTCTGGGGCTCGGCTGGCTGTAGGTAGAAGTAGGATTGGTGTGCTGCTGCGGAGAAAGAAAAAGAGATAGAAGAGAGAGAGCGAGAGAGAGTACGCTTCTTCCGAGCGAAAGAAAGAAGACACACGCAAAAGTTACTTCCTCTCGTTATACGTGTGCTTGAGAGCTTGCGCTCCGCGGAGAAGAAGCATGTAAGCTGTGGAGGGGGGGGGGGGAAGAGACGATGCGCTTTCCTATCTCTCTTCCTACTCTAGCTCCCTTCCTACCCTACCCCCTGCGGCTCTTATAACTGCCGGAGCGAAAGCTCGGTTTTCTGGAGCGCCGCCGAAAACCCTTTCTGGAAATTGCTACGTCGTGCGAAGCGAGCTACTACTACTGCTATACTATTGCGATACGAGGCTTTCCTATATACCAACTCCTACCTCCTACTCCTCCTCCTCCTTTGTACGCCCCAAGGAAATATCATTATGCGATGGCTGTTATACTCTCTTTGCCCTCGAAGAATTGCTCTGTGTAGAGCTATAGTGTATAGGTATATATGGATAACAATGTTTTTTTTATCTTTTTTTCGGCTAGGGGAATGACGTGTCACGATGTAAAATTGTACTGATGTAAAATTTATTGGTATTTGGCGCATTTTTTTGAAAGTTCGGCTTTTTGTTTATGTAGCAATCATCATGTGTAATTCAATATGCTGATAATTTTTTTGGTTTCATACCTGTACATTCAAGTAAGGAAGCTTTCTTGCGTATAATGTGCGCGAGCATTATCTATTATAAATGAGAGGCAAAAAGAAAAAAAAATATAAAGAGAAAAACGCGTAAAAGTTGAAAGATGAGAAAGCAAAAAAGTAGTTCAAGAAGGGGGTGGGAGAGAAGGGGGGATGAAAAAGAAGAAGAAGAAGAAGAGATAGGGGTTGAATTACACCTCTCAATTATTTGATAATGCCACCGGCATTGCTCGCGAAGGAGTAGGAGTTGGAGGAGGAAAGCTCGTTAAAACTTAAAGTGACTCTGGGCCCTGTAATCTCCTTCGATATTTATTCAAGCCCACCAGTAAATACACCTTTAGTTTCTTAATCGAAAAGAAAGGAGCTTAAGAAAAACAATTAAAGAAAAGTCATTATCATTTAAGACCAGCCAATTAAGATTATTTGTATTATATACATAAAATAATTCAATGACAAAAGAAAAAAGAGAAAAAGAAGAAAGTAATTTAAATTTTTTATCTGACTGTTATGTATAATACAATTATTAATTCTATGCAATTCTTCTATAAGCAACTCGGAAAATCATCTTTAAAAAACAATATCCCTAAATCGTCGAAAAATCAATCAATAAAAACACTTGCCATTTCAGATCAAGCAAGCAAAGTACCTCTTCAAAAATCAATAACTCGCAATCATCGTAATAACGCCCGTGCGCCGATAACATTACAACCATATAGATCGGAATAAGGTAAGAATATATATAGGGAGGAGAGGCCCTATTCTCGCTGTAAAGTCTTTATCTCCCTTTACACACAAGTCGCTTTACCTCGATAGAGACACGATACTCAGTCCTGCCTGAATGAAGAAGAAGAAGAGGAGGAGGAGGAGGAGGAGAAGAAAGGGGGGGCTATATAGGTGTGTACGATCGTCAATGCGCCGTTTCGCGGCCACGCGGCCGTTTAAACGGCCATTAAGTTCGTTGCTGCGTGTTATACACTCCCAAGGTTTCTCCCACTCTTATACCTTCCCTTCCTGTGTGTACCTATATATAGTATACATACACCTTAGAAAATTCGAGCCCGTAAAAAACCCCGGAGCCCTCGAGAACTCTCAAGTTGTGCTTGTCCCGCTTGCGGTGCAGCGCTACGAAGAGTCTCTTGATCGTCAATAGCCGTAAAACGCGCCGGCAAGCCGTTAAGATCTTTGTCTCGGGGTCGCGTGAGAGAGAGAGAGAAAGAGAGAAAGTAAAAGAAAGAAAGAGAAGGAGAGTTTGGACCTGCAGTCGCGCTTGTCCTGGATAAAATATACGATGATGGCGACAGTTGAGCACACTATACGGTAAAGAAACGCACAGGATTCGACGCACACGCGTATATAGCTCTGGCTGTACCTATAAGTGGGAAAGGGCGAGTAAGGTATAGTACTATACATTATACGAATATGTGGAGGACCTAGAAAAACCTGTCGTGAAAAAGATAGGGCAAGAGAGGAGGGGATTTTGGAGAGAAAAAAATATATTGGAGAATTAGAGCTCGAGAAAGAGAGGCGTACGAATTTACGCGCACAATATCTAGATTGAGATGCGTTCGCGCGCGCGACATTCAGCTTGCGTACATCTTTTTCTCCCCCTCTCCCCCTCCTCTCTCTCTCTCTCTCTCTCTCTTAGAGTAAGAGGAAAAGGAGGTGGTCGTTGCTGAGGGGAAGAGGGGGCGGGGACACCGAGGATTGTTCGAGGTCACCGGGAAAAGAAATGAGATAGGCTGACGAGATAAATGTTATATCAGGGTGAGGGTGAAGAAAAAAAAATAGAGAGAGAGAGATGGAAAGAAGCGCGACGGGACTTGGATAAATAGATGAATCAAATTTATTACATTTTCGAAGTAGCAAGAGCGAGTATAGGTAGGAGAGAAAGAGGGAACTACTCTGTTGAAAAATATGGCTTCTGCTGGTCTGTGCGCGCTCGTGTCCGAACTGAGAGAAACCTATAATAAGATGTCTCGGGTTGAATTTTTGTTTTCCGAATATATAGGTACCTACTACACGCACAAGATATTTTAACATTCAACGCAGCGTGCGTATATAGCAAGCGAGCGACCAAGAGCGATTATTCCTCTTGGTATTTTCGCGAAAAATAACACGCACGGTGAATGGATGTATGTATTTGCCTTTCTTTCAGACTTGTCCTCTTTGTTAGTCGGTTGTCTGGATGAGATAAAAAAAAAGAATCTTTTGTTGGTTAGTGTGTATGTGTGTGTGTTCGTTGGATTTATCGAGTTTTGTAAGAAAACACGCTCGTATCTTTTCTCCTGGGGTATATAATATCGAATAATATAAGTTTGAGGGAAGCTAGAGAACTTGGATATATCCAAATTAATAGGTGCTATAAATAATCAGTGTGTCATTTGAGTGGAATTAGGTTGTAATCTTGTCGCCGATATTTTAGGAAACTTTTGATAAACTCTGAAGGGCAAAAGGGTTAATAAATGCATCGAGAGAAAATTGAGTCAATTTTATGAAAACATTTTTTATAATTA
>JAPYZE010004774.1:0-12000 GCA_030522805.1 Leptomastidea abnormis | reverse complement strand
TGTGCCCCAACCGGATATGGTGGCAGCAGCACCATCCGGAGACTCTTCCATGTGTTCGAACAGGGAGATGGGCTTGGCACTTTTGCTTAGCTGGATGGGCGTTTTCAGCTTCAGAACGGCAATGTCGTTTTCTGGGATACCAAAGATATTTGATCGGTAGTTTTCATGGCGCACTATTTCATGGACCTGATGGAGAGAACCACCGCTTGATGTTTTGTGGCTGCCAACACGGACTGATATGGAATTGGCTGGGTAGCTGGTGGTGCAGTGGCCAGCGGTCATGATGACATTGTCAGAAATGATGCTGCCTCCGCAGAAGTGGAAGCCGATAAATTGTAGAGACACTTGCCATGGGTGGTCCTCGATAGCGGCAGGTTGACCTCCTACTATACGACCATGAGGGAAAAATGGATTTATGTTGGGGGATTGAGGAAGAATACGAAGTGGATCTCCTGTAAAAAATTTCAAGTAGTTAAAATATAATGTAAAAATTAAAAATAAATTTAAAGTGATTATTTAATTACTTCAAAAAATTTTTATTCGTATAAATGTGTATCAAGTTAAAATTATTTGATAAAACAACTTACCGTATGCTACACCCAAGACGAGCGCAAGAATGGTAAACTTGAACATGTTTCTGACTTTGTGCTTGACTGCTTGCTTTTTGGCTAAAGTGGTCCAATATTTATATGACAAACCAGTTCTGATCACAGACGATAAAATATAATCCGTATAGCTTACTGATTCTTTTTAAACTGTGTAACCGATAAGAGTTACAAAAGTTGAATGCAATTGATTTTTAATATTGTTAAGGCTTAGTGTAGTATTTTTATGTAGAAATGTTTGATTGATCTTGTTACTTGTGTAATTGATATTTTTAATTTATGAAATTCGATTACAAATATCGTAATAAAATTTTTGTCATCGTTATGATAAAAATAGATTTAACCAAACTTGTAAACAAAATATATTTTTTTGGCTATTTATTCTTAGCATGTGATAGATTTGGATTTATAATAAAACATATTATGTTAAAAAAAATATTAAATATTTTATTTAAAAATTACAAATATTCCTTATTCAAAGAAATTAAATTTTGAAATCAGATATTTTTTTACAAAACTACTTTTTATTAAAACTATATCGTAGTGAAAAGAAAATATAAATTAATACAAAACAAAAATAAATAGTTTACTCAATTATATTCCAACATCCTACATCTATAAACCATAGTTCGATCTAAACCCCAGCATGTTCAGCAATCCATTTCCTATAAGCAGCAACCTCAGTATAAACACCAGGATATCCTTTCCTCGCACATCCATTACCCCAAGACACAATACCAGCTTGTCTACCATTAATAACCAATGGACCACCCGAATCACCTTGACAAGCATCCCTACCACCATCAGGGTAAGCAGCACAAATTTGTCCTTGAGGTAAACCACCCCAATCTTGATAAACACCATTACACTCGATTTTTCCAACTAGAGCAACATCAACGCTATAAAGTACCTCATGATTAAGATCACTTTCATGAAATGCACCCCATCCAGCAACTGTAGCTCTGGTACCAACAATTGTCACTTCATCTGGTTCAAATAATTGTGCAGGTCTAGCATAATCACTTATCTTCACTGGGCTCCCAAGCACAAGTACAGCAATGTCATTAGATGGTACACCTTCTCTACTACTTTTGAAATCCTCGTGACGTAATACTTGAATCACATCGTGTACACTACCACCAGAAGATGCATTAGCTGTACCAGCGCGTATTTTTATCAAATCCATGGGGTAACTTGTACAGTGACCAGCTGTCAATACGTGTGATGGTGAGATGAGACTGCCACCACAGAAATGGAAACCATATGCTTGTAAGGAAACCTGCCATGGATGATCTTTGATGGAAGCTGGTGTACCACCGACTATACGATCTTGGGTTAATTTTAGTTTGACAAGTGATCTTGGTAAGATTTTGTTGATAATTATTGTGGCGTTGTTGTTATTGATGGCTAGAAAAATTTTTGAGATTAGTGTTATTTTATTTTATTGGTTTTATGGGATTTTATTTTTGTTAGTATTACCTGTTGCCAAAATTATGATCACTGCTAATATTGTACTTCTGAACATCTTGCTTTACTTGACTAATGAAAAACTCATGATAAGAGTCAATTTCCATATTTATATAAAAGATTGTTAATTGATAAGACGATGTGACTACTAAGTAAATTATTTAACTTTTCCAAGTACGACTAATGACAATTTATCGGAAGTAATAATAGATATGTTAATAATAATAAAAAAAAAAGATCAAGTATCATAAAATTTTGTTTAATGACTTAATGTGATCGTTTCTTTGAAATAATTTTTATGAGTAATATTTTGCTCTGTCCTATACTATTTTTTATAAAATAATCGATTTTTAATTATTCAATATTTTTTAAAATTCCTAATCAGATTAAACAACAATCCTTTACTAAAAAATTTCCAATCTAGAAATAATTTTCAAGAGTAGCATAATCGTTCGATCAAAGCTCTCTCATCATTAAGCTTTCAAGCTTGCAGTCTTTTCCATACCACGTACAATAGAAAGGGGAAAACATGTATATCTATATAGGGGAGTGGCTGAAAGCTCATGCGACGCGTCCGGTTAGTGTAAAGCTTTAGGTCACAAATGGCCCGAAACATCGATTTGCCCATGCCCTGGAGGTGCTGGCAAATATTTATTCGACTGACGTATAATCGTGGCGTCGTGGTTTTGATGGATATATATGTATATACATACTATGTTATATAACGTGTTTGTGTGTATGTATGTAGATTGGGTTGTCTGGGATTTAACCGAAATATATATATATGCTTTGGCACTGTTTTGTTCAATTACAGAAGTGACCGTAATTTTATGTTTATACTCTTTAATGTTTGTTTTGTTGAATTAGTTGGATTTTTATGTTAATTGTTATTTTTTTTAGTAAATAAAAACAATTATCCAACGCACATATCTATAAAAATAAAACGTGATGAAATAATTTTTGTTTGTATAATTGTGAAAAAAAGTAAACAAAACCTTTTTTTTTTCATTTCCAAATGATAAAGTCGGTATTACAAATCCAGAGCATCAGTGTGTATCTATGAACTCTATCAGAGAGATGATAAAAGATTATTATTTCGATCAATCATATATAAAAAGCCATATTGAAAGTCAGATATAGAATATTTAATAGCTCCAGTTCGATCAAAAGGAATTTCAATTTTGTCATGCAGTTTGTGACACTTTCAATGAAAGCGATTAATGAATTTTTGTGTCTATAAAAATTTGAAAATATTGTAATATTTTTTTGTTTTAATCTTTTTTGGTAATTTAATCGAAATTAAATTTTCAAAAACTAATATAAAATCTTGAAAAATTGAACCAAGATTTCTTATCAAAGAAAATAATGTCTTATAATATATCGATGTAAACAGATAATTTAAAAGAAAGTAAGATCTTCAATTTTAGATAAGATTCTTATTAATCCATCGCATAAATTTTGGTCCCCCAAATGCATATAATATTCAAATCAAAATAAACGATCGATATTCTCTTAAAATCCAAACAATTATTCTAAACAGTTATCTTTGTTCCACTGATCCGTAAACAAAAAAAACTATGACGTTTAACTTTCTCATACCCCACATTCTTCTATATCTCATCAATCCACTTATATTCAGTTTATCGATTTCAAGCTCTAAATAATGAGGCAACGTCGGGCCATTCTCTTGTCATAGGTGACCACAGGCAAGTCCAGGTATAGAGGTAATCGATAAAAAAAAAAAAAAAAAAAACGATGCACTCGATTATAAAAAAGCCGAGGGGATTATAATACTGGCAGTTCGAGTATTAGACGATAACAGTAACGACATGCTGCTGCTACTCACGGATTTTGTCATCCTACTTATTTTCTTTTTCGTTGTTGTTTTATTGGATATTGTTTGTGGTATGTAATGAAATTTATCTTTTTTTTTTTAATTTTTCTTTTTTTTTAATTAATTACACTCTATATTGGTGATAGACACCGGGCACTTCGTCATTTAATTTTCTTTTTTTTTTATTTATTGCATGTGTAATACGAGAGCTGAAAATATTAACAAATTTGACAGCTAAAATTTTGTATATTTTATTACACTTACGAATGGCTTTTAAGCTATTAAAATGCGTTTTTATTTAGCTTATATACGACCTAAAGTGAGTTATGACTTTATACTTTTTTTTTTTTGAGTGTTTTAATATTTTAGATTAATGGATTATTACTGTTTTTATTATTTTTAAAATAATAATTTTTTATTTTTTATAAAATCAAGAAATTCTAAGTAACAGTATAAAAAAGCACACTTACATCCACGTCAAATTCAAGTACACATCGATATATAAGCCTTTTATGCCTTTTATTTGACTCATAAATAACTAATGAAAATATCTACTTAATCGATTATTTCTTTTTCCTATACACATACACTGACATATAAACACACACATCCAGCAATTGACCCACAAATATGAAACATTAAGTCTCATATATCTCAACCCATACATATTTCATAAAATTGATTCGATTATTATTATTATAACAATAAAAAAAAAATAACAATTTAAATTATTTAAAAAAATTAATAAAAAATATTCATATTATAAAACATCAGCTCAGCCACTGAACCCTTACACACCACAAGGTCGAATAGTTGGTGGTAAAGACGCTTCGATCGAAGACGTACCATATCAGGTACTACTAGAAACTCAAGGTTATGGTTTCTGTGGTGGTAGCATCATATCATCAGAATGGGTATTAACCGCAGCTCATTGTATCATATTTCCCGATGATCGAATTCAAGTTCGTGCTGGTACTTCTAATAAGGCTAATGGAGGTAGTTTACATCCTGCAGTTAAATCGATACGTCATGAAAAATTTGGTACCAATCGGTTTAATATACCAGTTAATGATATTGCTTTGATTAAGGTTGGTATTTATATAATAAATTTTATTTTTAAAAAAATTTTACATAATTTCCTTAATTATTGTATACCCTACAGGTAGCAAATCCATTTACATTCGATCAAACACGACGTGCAATCACATTATTCAGCGCATCAGAAAAAGCTCAACCAGGTTCCCAAAGTGTAATAACAGGCTGGGGTAAATTAAGCGAAGATGGTAAACTTCCAGATCGTTTACAATTAGCCAAGGTACCATTAATCGATCCTGCCGGTTGTGCACGTGCTTATCGAACTTATGGTGGTCTACCACCAGGTCAGATATGTGCAGCTCGACCTAATGGTGGTAGGGATACATGTCAAGGTGATTCTGGTGGTCCCATGGTTATTGATGGTAGACAAGCTGGTATTGTGTCTTGGGGTAATGGATGTGCTAGGAGAGGGTATCCTGGTGCTTATACTGAAGTTGCGGCTTATAGGACGTGGATTGCGTCGAAGACTGGGATATGAGAGGAATTTTGTTTGACTATAATGTTGTTCATTTTTTTGTGATATATTATTAATGGATTTATATAGAATTTCTGCCTATTGATAAAAGAATTTTAGTGGTAATTTTAATGTTTGTAATTGATTTTTATCAATAATGTGTTCAACCACTGGAGATTTATTTTGAAAATAAATAGTTTTATTTTGAAATAACATAAGTTTGCATTTCTTTTTATTATATCCTGAAAATTTTATTTACAAGTGCTCTTGTGTATAATAAAAGTATCGTGAAAAAAAAATTTCTACACAAAACTTTGAAAAAAAAATTGTTAAAAGGTGGCTAAACGAAGCTTGTTATAACGTAAAAGCTAAAAATACTTTTATAAATGGTGAATTAATGTAACTACTTGGACTACGTTAAATATCGACAAAAATAGGTATTCAACGTATTGGCGAAAGTCAAGCGTAATTATAAACTTTGTTTCTCTTCTTTTTTTCAAGCGCAATAAACTCGAGATAATTTTGCTACTTCACTTTTAGTTAATTAAAAGTTAAAAAATTTTTTTAGTAAAAGAACAAAATTATTTAAAATTTATTTTTTTTGTGATTTAATTGTTACACAAATATTTAAAAAAATGAAATAAACAAATTATCAATTTGTTGATTATTCAAATAATTAAAATTAATAATAGAACAAAAAAAAGAATGACAACGTCACGCGGGATTCCCAAGCGGTCACCCATCCAAGTACTAACCGCGCTCAACGTTGCTTAGCTTCAGTGATCGGACGAGAACTGGCGCTTTAAACGTGATTTGAACGTTGTCGGTAAACTAGCGATATTGAAATCAAATTTAAGTAAAATTTACAATTTTTCTCGTAATTTATAATATAATATTCGTATTATTATTTTTTTTTTTATTTTTGTTTAATTGATCATTCTAATACCAAAAATCTTGCTCTAACAAAAAATATATCATCCTAAAAAAAGAAAAAATTTCCAACACGCCTTCTCCTAGTCTCTTCTTAACAAAAAAAAAAAAAAACATCGCACGTAAATTTACTTCCAAAACCTTCTATCCTCCAAAAAAAAAAGCTCACGAGCGATCTACTACATGTATATTCGAACACGCAAGCTCAAAAAAAAGAACAAAACCAATACCAGAACCTTTCGAAGCTTTTCCATCTACCACATCCGTATAAGTAATGCCTCTCTCTTAAAAAAAAAAAAAAAGAATATAAGAGAGCAAAAAAAGAGAGGCCAAGACAAGTTAACAGCATAGCACTTGGCTTACTGACAAAGGAGCGAAGTGAAAAGCCTGAGAAGAAGAAGAAGAAGAAGCAGCAGCAGTCACTGGCACAACCAAAGCCGCCCATGTAGTTTTACGGGAAAGATAGACTGATCTTTCTTACGATCCTTTTCCTCGTTCCGTTCTTTTTACCTGACCTCAATCCAATATTTTTTTTAAAGGGAAATTCTGTAGTCGGATCAGCCTACATCACTTTTCTGAATTTCTATATGTGTCCTTTTATTTCGATGAATATATTACTAATGTTTTGCCAATATTACAAGTGGTGAGTTTAAAATCGATCTATTAGATTATAATATAAATTATACTTTAGGCAAATGATAGATATGTATTTTGGAAATTTAGCTTATATACATATATATATGTATAGTTTGATTTAGAGTTTGTATGATAATTATATGCATGACGATTAATGGAAATGGTAACCGATTGCATTAGTTGGCCTATGATTAATGGCTAAATTTGAGAGTAGGATGGTAAATTATATATATGTATAGTAGTTTAGGTTATATTTCAACAATTTTGCAAATGAGTAAGTTTCGTGTGTGCATGTGAATTTGATATTCGTATACGATAATTGCATTTGGAAATTATAATAGATATGGCTTAATTTATAATTTCTTTTTTTTGGTTTTTTAGTTGTGTTACGTGATGAGAATTTTCTTTTTTAACATAATTTATATTGTGGTGTGAGAGTTGAATTGTAAAATTTAACTTCGTTTGAATAATAAATAAGTTTAAAAAAAATAAATAAGTTTAATTTTTCTTGGTTTTTCTTTTTTTTTTTTTTTTAATTCTATGAAAAATAAATAAGGTACACGAACGGTATTTAATCTTTAATGTATCCTGAATAACAAATGATCCCCCTAATGTAAACATTTTCTAATTAAAAAAAAATTAAAAAAACATTAATCGCCATAAAAATAAAAAAAATATTTAAAGAAAAAAAAAGCACTTTTTCTCTTTCCCAACGATAAAACGCAAAACATTCGTAAAAAAAAACGACCTTGGCCAAATGACCGTTTTCATACTCCATTTAAGTCACGTGTGTGTGTGTGAGAATTAAACACTCGAATGAGTAGAAATATCTTATCTTAACAGCGGGACACATCAGTTTTACCCAACATTTCTCTGACTTGACTTGATATTAAGGACCAGGATAAAACTTTCCTTAAAGTTAATCCTTCTACTGATATGCTCTACGAACAAAGAACCGCACCCTATGGCGCTAAATCCACTGAATCGTCGTCATCGGTGGTTTTAAAATAAAAAAAATTTTGTTATCGGTCGCTGTACTCGATAGAGACGACATAATCCGCGACTTGTCGACACCTGTCAATTTTTCTTGATACGTTGATATGTATATGTATACGCTTACATGATTTTTTGAAATTTTTAGATTACTCGAAAGTGGTTGATAAACGTATGACGTGGAGATAATTTATTTTTTTTAAAGATATTGAAATTTTTTGTTTTCAAAAAAAGAGGATAGTTTATTAAAGAATTTTTAAGATGCTTAGAATGCCAAGATTAAAGGGAAAGAAAGAGAGTAACCGCGAATTCAATAAATAATCGGGTTATTGCGAATTTTGCTACTGTGAAACAGTAAACTAGTGCCAAGAAAATGTGGCTAAAATTAATGTTGGTATTCTTTGTTATTGTCGTAAAATTTGCCTCGTTGTTACAGGGCCTAGAATAAATTTTGAATTTTTTTGAAAAAAAAAAGAATTAAAATTTTCTTTTTTTTATCGAATTTGAGCTTGCAAATTTTTTAAATTTATTTCAAAAAGAAAAGAATTAGTAAATCAACTAATAAAATAAAAAAAATAAAAATAGAATTATAAATTTCTTTTCAAAATACATCATTAACAAAACCTAAACGTCAATATATTTCAAGATTCCATCGTTAGCACATATAGAAAGTTATAAAGATATATAGAAGAATGAGAAGCATACGTTCACAGGGGTACATTGTGTCGAATCCCAAACGATCTTCTTTACAATATATATATATATATATACCTATATCTATCTGGCGACGCTCCCAAAACGCTTAAGCCGTCCGGTCGCGTGCGCATACGTATAAAGCTTCTCTCTCACTCACTATGCTCGTTAGTGCGACCCCTCCTCCTCTTCCCTCGGTTCACTATAAAGTACCAGCTTGTGAAGTGGTTATAGATGTGGGGAGAAGCTTTTCGGTGGAAAATCCTCGATTTTACTAGAATTGCTGGTGGTAATGATTGAGCTGACAATGTTGTTGAAAAAAAAAAAAATTTTTATTTTTTTGAATTTTAGTTGGTTAATGGGTGAGCTTGCAAGTCGAGCTTAAATTCGTCATTATTTGGCATAGACACAAATTGTATAAAGTTTTGTACTTGAGTATTTGAAGTTAATGTAATCCCTGTGATATTTGATAAATTTGAATATATATTAAGGACATAATAGAACTGTAAGCTTAAAACTTTTGTTCGTGAGACAAAATGTATATATAACACTTGAAGTAAAATGTATAATATCTACAATTTCAAATTAAACTGTTCCAAAATTGATGACAGATATGTATACAAGACAATACAAATATATGACAAGTTTGATATGGTTATAACCTCTTATACTTTGTATTTGATTGTACAAAGGCTTTGTAAGATTTGTTACCTAATATTTGAAGTTCAACTGACAACAAACTAACTAGAATTTAATCCATTTATATATTGACTGACGTATAATTTTACTGTAGTATTGAAGCAATTATTATTATTATTATGTGTTACTGTAATATTTAAGCTTCATTTACGTTTATTATTAATGTGCTCTTAAAAAGTATGTCGACAATTTTGTAACGTCATTCTGTGATAACGTCATGTGTTTGTAACAGCTATTAACATATTATGTTCATTTAAGCTTAATGAATTTTTTTTTTTTAATTTTAAATATACTTTATGGTAGAACAACCGAATATTTTATTTATAAAAATGTTTTCAAGCGCTTTAAATAATTTTAATCTTTAAAATTTTTTTTTTTTTAATTTCATAATGCTTTATAATTTAGTAGATTGCCTAATTGGATCATTTATTATTCTCTTTAAATTAAACAAAAGTAATAATTTATCATTAACTAAATTTTCCTTATACAAAATATATTATAAAATCACTTCCACATTATCATCAACCAAAAACATATAAATCTCAAAAAAATATTCACCAACTAATATTATAATCAATCTTAAACACAAAATTAATATAAAAAAAAAAAAAAAAAAAAATCAACAATATCCTCATTCCATAAACACCACAATTAATCATCCTCACTATCCAACTTTGATATAATCCTCATCCATCACTCAAGAAAACACAAAAATAAGGTCAACCTTACTACATAAAATCCACGAAGAAAAAAAAAAGTGCATAAAAAGGCCACAATATCACTCTCTCTCAATATAATACACATTCTTATAAATTCCAGCGTCAGCCGGCGCCATCGAGTAATAAAAACGAAACAAGAGAGTAAAACGATATATATATATATATATATATATAGGCTTATATATACATATCTATATAAGAACGTCAGTTGGACAATCGGTATGTATGTATATATCCACCTACATAAGGAGAAAAAAAAGTCAAGCATCATCTTTAGCTATCTCTGTGACTGCAACGAAAGATAGATAGATAGATAAAAAAAAGAAAGAAAGAAAGAAAGTGAGCTTTAGTATACTGATCGACCTTGTAACGATTTGTAACCACGTATAAATGTCTCTATACTACCCTCTCTTCTTTCGCGATATGTATATATGGCTTTACCCTTTCTTTATATACCTATTTTACACTGTTTTTACTATTTTTTCCTTTCTTTCTTTTTTTTTTTATATGATCTAAATTAATCTGAATTCTGAGCTCTTATGTACTTTTATCTATCTATTTTCGATGACGCAGTTATTTTTAAGGACGAGGGTTATAAATTTATATATAAATTTTTTTTTTTATTTTATGCGACGAGGTCAAAGTGCATGACGATGGAGCTTTGTTGTATTTTCTGTTTTGACAAATGAGGGTACATATTGTTAGGGTATAATGTTTGTAAACTAGATGATTATGATGTTAGATTTTAAAAGGTAAGTAGACGATGTTTTATTATTAGAATTAACGAAATTAAAATTTAATGAAAATTAATTAAGAAGTTAATCAATAAAGTTTTATTGTTTTTTGTCGTGATAAATAATGACAATGAAAAGTTAGTAAATTACAATTAACAATTAGAGATACACATAATATATGTATGTACGAAAGACACACAATTATTGTGTAGTATACCAAGCTGTTAATAAGTTTGTCTAGGAAATGTTTTGTTTAGCTACCAAAAACCAAAATGATATTTAATTATAATCATGATTATTAATTAAGAAAATTGGCTAAATTATACCAACTTATAATTATATATATAAGTAAGTTTTGCCTTGAAAAACTATATAAATTATTCCTGCCATAAAAATATCCATTGAGTTAAAGTAGATTTGTATACGAAATAAAGTATGTGTGTAGATATAGGCATATTTTTAAGTACATTGTTGGCAAAGATATTGCTGAGGAAGCAAATGAAACTTATTGTACTTTCAAATAATTTCTTTTTATTATTTTTGAGAAATATAAAGCTCTTACATAATACAAAAAGTTTTTTTATGAAAAAAAAAATTTTTCATTTTTTTCTTAATCTTCCTTTTCAATTTTTTTATCCACTTACACGACCAAACATCAAAATGAATAAAGAAAAAAAAAGTCTTGTCGATGTTAAAATCATGATTTATAATAAACTCACAAGCTACTTTGTACCTTTTATTCTATCATCATCAACACGCCACATTTCAAGCTTCATTTAACAATAATAAAAAAAAAGCTTTAACCAATACTTTTTTCTCTCACCAACCAGTTACTAAACGATATTACACCCTAACTAATATACTTCACCAAAATTTATTAAAAAAAAAAAAAATTTATAAAACAAATCGAACCAACAATCGACATATTCTCATCATGATAAAGCTCCCACTCACATATATACTATACACAGTATACGCAAGCGCGTGGGTAGGTGACCGTGTAAAATAAAGCAGTAAGTAATAGTAGTAGTATTGTATAGTACAGTTTAAAGACTGAGGCTTACCGTTTGGTTTATTCTTAGCGCAAGGCGACAGGTGGAGAAAATTAACGATCGCTCGTATATATATATATATATATATA
>JAPYZE010004773.1:0-10098 GCA_030522805.1 Leptomastidea abnormis | reverse complement strand
TATATATATATACATATATATATATATATATATATATATATATATGTATATATATATATATATATATATATACATATAACTACATATACCTATATATAAACATACATATACTTATATTTCTATTTACACATGCACGCGTGTGTGTGGGTGAATGACATATACATGCTAATTCCCCGTTAACATCCTAAAGCGGTGGGTGACTATATATTTTAATACACACTAAGATGAGACCCGGAAGCGCAAAGTTTGCTCTTTTTCTCTTTCTTTCTTTCTCTCTCTTTTTGCTCTTTGCTCGCGCCGTCTTAAGTAAAGTGTTGTTGAACCGACGCGACTGCATTTGAGTTGTTACGAGAAGAAAAGGGAATCCTTTGTATATACATACTTATACATATCTAGCTTTTTTTTCTCTTTTACTCTTTTTTTTTTCTATATGTAGTATTATCTGTGTTTCTATAATAATCTTTATTTTCAAGATTGTTAAGTAAGAGTTACTTATTACGTGCTAAATCACAGTGCAAAATTTGAGCTGCAACTTTTTATATACATAATTTTTTGAATTTATATTGTTTATCTTCGATATTTTTTTTTTTTTAATGTTTACTTTTGGTGCAACTATCTAATTTAAATTTATAATTATTTTTATTGCGATAGATTTTTAACTTTTAATTTTTTTAACACTAAAAAAATGTAAAAAAAAAAATGTTCTTGTATACACATACATACAAACATAAACAATATGAAATAATGTAAATTAATTCGAACTATTGCCTTTACTACGTAGTCGATGTCGTTGTCTACGTCGTCATCGTCATCATCATCATCATCATCATCATCATCATCATCATCAAGTTTGTCTAATAACTTCCGACCTCGTGGTTTGTCTTTTCATCGAAGCAAAACACATATACATGTACACAAACTTATATTACCTATACATACATACATACATACACGGTCAATAAATATCGTTACGTTACGTCGTCGTGTCTTTCATTATATCTGATGTTCAACATACATTCTATATAACTATAAACTTAGCTATCTAGATGTAGACGCTCTTTTAATAACAACTATAACGTGAGAAGAAAAAAAAATAACTCATAAAAAATCGATTGCAAGAAATAACCAATACTATAGATAAAAATATACCAGATATATCTCAATTAAATATCTCAATTTTATTTCATTGACGCGCGCCAAAAGGCCAATCAATTAAAAGTCGATCTTATAAAATAAAAATAAAAATAAAAAATTGATAAATCTATAAATAAGTTAACGCACTCTCTACCATATAACACCCCCCAACCAATCTATATATCAATACTTATAGGTATAGAAGTAAATGAAAAAAAAAAAAAAAAAAAATCAATAATAAAAAAAAAAGTCAGTCACACACAGAAGGAGGGGGAGTGTTAAATTCGCGACTTATCTATTTTTTACGACTCGAAACTTATTTTTAGCAGCTAGTCTTCTCTAATGTCAACGAGAATATCGTCATGGGGGGGTTACAAGTACATCCTTAACGAAGTAGCCGAGTAAAAAAAAAAATAGGGGTTGAGAAAAAAGAGAGTTTGAAGCTTATGTCCCATGAGATGATGAGTCTCAAGATATATATGTACATCTTTCCCAATGGAATTTAGAATTTGATGACGTGCTAGGATATCCATTTGCTTAGATATGATCGGTGCTATACTAGCGTAAATTTAAAGTTCACTCGGTTTTCTTAATGAATCGCAATTTTTTTTTTTTATAATGAGAATTTATACATCACAGCAGAGATTTCGTTTAAGATTTTTTATTAACTGCTTCGTCTTTTGGGATTTGATTATATACGTATATTTAAAAGATGTGGGTGTAGCACGTCGTAAAAAATATCTATACGCAATGTATCGCTTTATCGATCAATGAAGATACCTACATTACTATAATTAATTACTTGTAAATATAATCTACGTCAAGCTAAGTTTTACTAAAAAAAATAAATAACTAATAAATTCTTCAAATTTTGCTAAATAAAAAAATTAGCTTTAGAGAATACATATAGTATAATATGATTGCAAACGCGAATCTAAAGTGACGACAAAAATTTACGGCGTCACATCACGAAAAGAAGAAGAAGAAGAAGAAGAAGAGGGGGAATATGAGAGAATATTTTGATGGGGTCATCTATCTTTAGATTTCATTGAGAAGATATACGCTTCTTTTTCTTCTTTTTTTTTTCTTCTTCTTCTTGTTTGGCCGTGGCTTAAGTATGTGCCAGCAGCGCCAAAACGTCTGGAAAGTTTCACGGACGACTTTACCTTCTTCTTCTTCTTTTTTTTTCCCCACAACCTTATACCTTATACTTATACCATCAGATTTTCATTCAAGTTTCTTTGATTTTTAAAATGCATGGGAGAATATACGCGTATATTGGCGGCCTTTAAATTGCAGTTTTAGCTAAATTTAAATTCAACTTGTTTTTTTTTTCTTGTAATAAACGATGTAACATTATTTTATAAAATTAGAAAATATCAACTTTCAATTTTAACTTTCTTAATAATTTTGTGCTTGTTATTATACGTATATCGCATTAAAAATAATAATAATAAAAAAAGAAAAAAAAACAGACAAAATGAAAATCACGCCTGCTATTTCAAGATTGGTCATATATAAGGTAACAATAGGCAACTAGTTTGTATAGACCTGCGTATAAAGAAGCACAATAAGGGTGGGTGGAGCTTTATTCACAAGTCTATATGTACTACCACCTGTAGCTCGAACCAACCCTCGTAAAGGGGATGGACACAAAAGTTCCCTCCTCCCTCTAGTTTTATTATTTTTTTTTTTTTCAGATATTATATTTTTGTTCTTTTCCAAATGACAATTATATACCAAGTTTTTTTTTTATATATTTTTTTATTTCATTGTAATATACCTACTAAGAAACGATATCAATATATAATAGTTAATTTCCTTATTACTTTGAATATAACTCAATTATTGAGTATAAATTAGTTATTATCATATTTTGTTTTTTCTTTTTCAAGTTTACCTTCACGCGGTATATTTATATCTATGATTTCCGTAACAATCACAATCAATATATAAGCTCGTTATTTCCGCTATAGGTATATAAAGGCCATATAATAGAGATATAATAAGCTCTATAAAAAATACGTGACATATTTTTCTCTTATTTCACGACTTCTTTTTCTCCCCTATTTTTATATAAATATAAAAAAAAACAAATTTTTAATTTAAATAAATCTCTAATAATAATAATTATGCAATTATATTTTATCTTTGATAGTATATATAAACCATAACAAAGTATATCCAAAATATAAACATATATTATATATCAATATACATATTATCTACCGAAAAGCAAGTGTTACGCATGATGAATTTTAGACGCATCTCTCTTTTGATGTTTAACTATCTGTCCGAAACCGCGTCTGATGATAACACGATTTTTCTAGCTCCGGAAATGATAATGACTAATCTTTAAAGAAGACGATATAGATGAGAGAATTTTTTGGTAAGGGGGAGGGGAGGAGGAGAAAGAAGGTGAAGAGAGAAAAGATATTAAGTATTAGTTAAAAAAGTATATATTATTGTGTAGTCTGATAGAGATTAAAGGGAAAAAAGAAGACACGTGTTATATTAAAATCGGTTAGTTATATAATTTTTTTTAAATTTTAAAATTTTCTAATTTACTTTCTTTATAAATCACAGAATAAATTTATTAAACAAAAGGTATATCTCGCCAATAATTTTTATATATCTGTAACGCAAAAACGACCAAGTTTACAGTACATACACACGTATATCCTTTTCGATACTATATACAGCAAAGATCACACGCATCAACGTCAAGTCCCGGCATCGGCCTCGATCGCATTTTCCGTTAGTCCGCTAAGACATGTTTTATATATACATCTATATAGATATATATAAAATAATATATATCTACATGTTATATACCTCTTTCTTTCATATATATTTATATATACCTATACACTACATCCTTGAGACCAACGATGCGGAAAGGGGGTAAGGCAAAAATGTGCCTTTTTTTCTTTTTTTTTACTTTTTCTTACACCCAGTCCTTCTGTTTTAGCGCGAATCAAGCCGAGCCGAGTTGAGCTGAGCGACACGCTTGCGCGGACCGTGAACCGGCCCAAGGCCGTGTGTCGGTATTATAAGTAACTTGTATTATACCTCCTTGAACCTGCGTTACATCCGGTCTCGCGAGTTCTTGAGCTTGCAGGTACATGTACATGTGTGTGTGTGTGTGTGTGTATGTGTGTGTGTGTGTGTGTGTGTGTGTGTTTATATGAAAGTAAAGAAAAAAAGAAGAGTTGCATTTACTTGCTATAGGTTTAATTTGTTTAAATTGACTAAGTGTAAATTTTTCTTTTTTTTTTTAACTCACTTGTTACTATTGTATAGGTATGTGCTAATATAATTATTAATGAAGCGTGTAAATATAATGTCAAATTGATGTTTGATCAAAAAATGATAAAAAAAAAAAAATACAACGTGTATATTAAGTATAAACGATTTATGTAAGTTTTCAAACGAGTTTCGTTATAGGTATAAGTTGTTCAAAAGCGCGAATAGATTTGCTAATAATAGTGGTACTTATGTATGTACAAGTATATAAGCATTGTACCATACTCAATGAAAATGTGTGTACTCACAATGTATTTTATTATATACTTACTCATATTTTATTTTGATGTGTGTATGTGTATGTATGTATTGTACGAAATAGCGGTATATGGGTACTTATATATGCGATAAAAAAAAAAATGTGTTGAAATATGATGGCACGATTTTTTTTTTCTATTATGTTACAAGAAGCTCGAGTTACGAAAGACTCCCGTATATATGTATGATTTACTCCCTTAATATTGTTTTGAACGACTTTGTTCGTACCGTTAGTAATTAGATTTTTTTTTCTTTTTTTTTTATGAAGTATTTTGTTTAAATAATATTAAAGCTTTAGAATATTTAGATTGATTCATATGACAATATTTAATTTTCAATTAGTGTCACAAAAAAAATTTTATGAGAAAAATCGAATAAATTAAGGTTGAAAGTTCGCGATCGGTATCAACGACATTTTAATAAACATCAAATAAAAATATCATTTAAATCATATGGCTGACGGGCCTTGATTATTACCGGGAGAAATTTTCAAGAACATAAGTTTGCTTATACGGTATTTTTAACGAATGCCAAATTAAATATATCGATCTTACTACATTTGTGAATAAGACATTTGAAAAATTATTTTTGTTTAATTTTTTAAAAAACTTTGAACCGATTTTTTCGATTATTTTTAATTTATATTATGTATGAAGTTAAAAGAAAGCTCTACTTTTTTTTAAAACTATTTTTTTTTTATTATATTTATAGATTTTTTCAATTTTTTTTTCCAATTACATTTTCTAAAATTATTATTACAATCAATCTTAACAATAAACTTCATTTTATCAAAATAGTATTAATTACCTATTTAAAATTGAATTAATAACAGTCATTCGAAATAACAAAAAAAAGTAGTAACGATAAAAAACAAAAACGTGTAAATTTATAAAAACGAACATATAGTTTTTGCTTATTTGGTTTGCAGATATTGTTAAATGCGTAGATGATGATGATGATGATCGGTATAAGAAGAAAAAAAAAACTTCTCTTCTTTTAAATCGGCAAGGATTAAAGTATTCATTTTTTTTTTTTATTCTTTATTATTTCTTTCTTATATTCTTCTTAACATCAACACGCATAAATTATCCAATGAAAAATTATCATTTAATAACAGCAGTATATTTAAAAAAAAAAAAAGGAAAAATGACGTATTTGCGATAAAATCTCTTCACAACTTTTTATCCTTTATAAATATTAAGCAGCAGATAATAATAATTAGAAAAAGAAAAAAGAAGAAAAAAAGAAACACAGAAAATTTATCAATTAATATAGTATGTCGATATAAAACATACAATACGAAGTTTATAAAGTTTGATCTTTGAAGTTTGTCAAGTACAAAAAATCGCTAGAGCGCAAGATATTCAATTTACTCATGCTTTATTAACTCAAACTTATATGTATATCACACGAGAGCTTCAATTAATACATCTCGATCGTCCTCTTAACTTCGCGTATACTATACGTCGATTACGAATCATCTATGTTCCACCACATACATACATTTTAAAACTCATCGAAACGTATAAAGCTTGGATTAATTAATGGAAAGCTCAATATAAGTGATACCAAAATATAAAAATATTTTTTTTAAAATATCGTTAGATAGAATAAAGCCATATATAAGCTTGGCAAATATTTACCGACACTTTACAACTAAAATGCATTTAAAGACAGCAAAATAAAATAAAATAAAAAAAAAATTTAAAAATAAAGCGTAAGATTAAAGTAACAAGAGATGAGAATTAATCAATGTATATTAATGAGTTTCAAGGCAATATATAAAGTGCATACAAGTGTATATTAAAAGAATAAGAGATTCAAGTTTCTCGTCTTCGAAGATCGAGAGGAAAAGTTGGTATATATATATATATATATATATATTATACCGATCTCTTGCAAGTTTATATCAGAAAAGAGTATATGAGAAATATATATAAGTGCGACGACATAAGCCAACTGCGGTGATGTGCTGAATGTATATAAGTATATAATAGCAGCAACCATATAGGCAAAAGTAACGCATCAAAGCGAGGAAAAACGACGCGGGCGCGGCTTGATATATACTATATAGGTATATACTTATATATATATTCTACCGCTTCTCCTCTCGGTATATATTGCTGCTATGCCACGCGAGGGACGCCAAGCTGTCTGCCATACTCGCCTGGCTCAGCTATATAATCTCTTGTCTCTCTTTCTTTTTCTCTCAACCGGTTAGCTTCCCCAGTTTATAATCCAACACGGAGGAAAAAAGAAAGAGAGAGGTCGAGTGTTGCTCAGTATATTTATATATATCTATAGTATACCCTAACGCCTTATGTGTGTTTGTGTGTACATGTGTGGGTGTGTGTGTGTGTGTGTGTGTAAAATATACACACAGGCAAACATTGGCTAAGAGGAAGGGAAGGAGGGAGGGAGATATAGATAAATGCTGTGATGGAGAGGAGAAGGAGGAGGAGAAAAAAAGGTCGGCATATATGAGAGAAAGAGCTGAAGAAGAGATAGAGAGAGAGGGGAAGGTTTTTTTACACAAACATACACACACACACACACACACACACACACACACACGTACTACGTTTATATAAATACTAAATCCCTACTTACATCTGAGCAGGGAGGGGAAGGTATATATAGATATATTGTGTAAAGATTCAAGTGATAAGGAAAGGCGATAGGAAAAGTACGGAATATATACTTATATTATGGAAGGTGTTTAAAGAAAATAAAAGAAGAGGTATATATGCATCTTTGGTGTGCAAATGTGCGTTTTGCGTTTGATTTTTTTTTTTTTTGGAGGATGCAGGGTTGTGTAAAGATGTGTTTGCTTATTTTTGCGGTGTATAAGATAAGGTATATTTTTCTCTCTTTTGAGGTCTTATTTGATAAACACATTGGAAATATTCTATATGGATTTATTATGATTTTTTTTGAAAATTTAAAATTTTGTAAGATGTAATATATTAAAATGTTGTTGCGTGTATATTTAATAACAGAAATATTTTAATGATATTTTTAATTTAATTGTTAATTATAATTTATCGTTTTGTTCAAATAATACTATAGAAAAAAAATCAAAATATGAAAAAGTAATTTTAAAGCTCTTGGTTCGAAATAAATAAATGTATGAAAAGTTAAACGTACTTGCAGAACATATTCAAGAAAATTAAAATGCATTACTACTAAAAATTCCATTTATACACAGAAACTTCTCTGTTCTCTGTCTTTCGTATAAAAGCTTAACTATAACTATGATCTTTCACTTACACTTTTTTTTTCTCTCTTTAAATAAACACGCGTGCTTGAACTTGCACTTACTTTTCAAATTTTCTTTTTCTATCTTCTTTTTTTATACATAATCATTCTCGCACTTACATCTGATATATTTTTTTACAATTAATTTTCTTTTAACCTTTATATATCTTTAAATAACCTTGCAGATAAATCGAAAAAAAAAATAAATAAATTTTCGATATAATCGATACCTCGCGATAGATATTAAATTACTCACGATATTGTACGTCATATAAATCGCTGTTAAAAAGTACATACTTCAAACGATTGAATATGTGTATACACATATTCATAAATAAAAGGCCGCTGATCTTATACACGATAGAGATGAGTTTGCTGACTCTTCATTCATATCAATTAAAATATACATATATGTATCCTTCTGGACTTGTTAAGACAATTCGCATTTTTTTTCTTCTTCTGGTGTATATGAAATAAGTACAATGACTCATTGACGGACATAAATTTTTTTTTATTTTTAGATTTAAACCACACAATACTTTATCTCATCTCATTCCATATACATAAAACGACCTCCCAAATTCCCAAGTGAGTATATCCATTAAGGATTTTTTCACTTGTGAAATTAATTTCTATTTTTAGTAATTTTTTGTCAATTCAAGCGATTTTATATAGCTAATAATATAAAACGATTTCATACCGATTATATACTGATTTTCAATCAATTTCAATGAAATCATTATAAACAAATGATCAACTAAAACACAGAACATATATACCATGAAAGAAAACTCAGTAAACTCATATACACAAACGTACACATGCAACCCAGTGATGTGTACATACATACATACAATATAATACCCACTGAACTTTCTCGCGATCTCTTTTAGCGTTCACCATAAGTGCAACAGCACCAACAGCACCAGCAGCCAAGTAGCAGCAACTTCATTTTTTCCACTGTATATATATACAAGAACACGCTGGGCATCTGGCCTCGGCGGCTACTATATATATAAGCTCAGCTCACACGATCGCACGCAGAGTTTGTGCCTTTCCCCTTATATACTTATTATATACTCTGCCAATCTCTTACTGCGTTTCTTTCAAGTATATATAATATGTGTGTATGCGTATGCGTATTTGTGCGTTTTCCTAAGTATTTCTATCACTATACTACTACTACTGTAGCTCTTTTTCAAATTTTTTCACAAATTCTTTCTCTTAATCGTAACTTATCTTTAATCCTCTCACATAACTCTTTTATGTATACGCACAGTGTGTGAAAACAGAAGATCTCCTCATAGAGAAAAGTTGGGGACCATGAACTCCGAGGGATAACGATCGTTCATATAAAATATATCGTATGTTTTATATTTATATGTGCAGGTTCCGTTTCTTATAAGAGAAAGAGAGAATTGGCCTTGAATTTTCCGTTTACTTGAATTTTTTTTAGTTAACGGATTTTAAACGAGATATTTTGTGTGTCTGTGTCTGTGTGTGTATGTGTCAATGTAAAGTAATTGCACATACATATATCGAATAATTAAGCGAACGCGCGGGTACATTGAACGCAAACTACATACATATACATACGCTCGCGTGAAATAACTCGAGTTTATAGTATATAGAATGTGTATGTATTATATATGACGTAAGCTGTACTTTACCATCCAGATGCTACTGCTGCTGCAGTTTCTTTTGATATATTTGCTCTCAACGCATTTTTATCTATTTTTTTTAGGTCGCAATTGAATTTTATTGGATAAATATATTTTTGCACTAATATTATTTCACATTTTTATTAATTTAATATAAAATTAATGTATAGTGTCTTTTAAATAGGGATCAAGAGTTTAAATAATAATAATAATTGATGGCACACACTATAAATTGATAAAACAAAGAATTAGAAAAAAAAATTATACGAACATAAATGATGAGTTGTAATTAAAAGTATTATAAAATACTTCATTAACAACAAATGTATATAGGTATAAGGATATAAGTAGTATATTTGCAATTTACTTCAAGTGATTAATAAATATATAGGGGAGACCGGGGCATGATTAAAAGTTTTTTTCTTTCCTCTGTAACTTTTTTAATATTTAATATTTTTATTCCGGACAAAAAAGGTTTTAA
>JAPYZE010004772.1:0-10472 GCA_030522805.1 Leptomastidea abnormis | reverse complement strand
TAATTAAAATTAAAATACAATTGTGTATACTCCAATTTACTTCTATAAATGTTGCACTACTTTTATATCATTCTCTTATAATTAGTTTAAAAAATAATAAAAGAACTAATGACGTTGACAGAAATATAATAAATAAGAAAATGCGAGAATAGACTGTAAAATTCAATAAAAATGTTGAGAAACCTTACTCTTCCCCAAAAAAAAGTTATTTAGTTTTTTAAGCAAACAAAAATAAATATATTAATAAAATACTTGAACTCATTGAAAATGTTTTCAAATTATCGTAAAATCTATCTACTTTTTATCTAAAACAGTTACATAGGAGACGCTATTTCTTTTCTTATTAGTCTTCTTTAATAATTTTTTTGCATCATTATCTATCCGACATTTTCTTATTATTTTCATAGTCGATACTTAATTTATCATTCTATTACTGTATATTGAAATATTATGCAACGAAAATCGTGTGAATTTTACGCAAATAACGTAAATTTAATAGGCTGACTAGATTAATTCTTTTATTCAATAAACTCAATCAAGATTATTTAAAGTAATTTCAATTCTTTCGTAGTAATAAAAAAAAATTATTATTTCATCAACTAACATATTATAGTTATCTTATGATTTACTAATTATATTTATTCAAGTTGACATTTTATCTTCGATGGTACATTAAAAAATTGGAAATTCCCTTACAATATATAATAACCAATGTACGATTGTAACTGGTTGTGTAAAATAATTTAATTTTACCAATAATTAATTTTATTTCTTCCAAAAATATGCAATTATATATGCGTTTTACTAGTTTTTAAGAAAATTCCGTTCGATTTGAGGCTGAACTTTTTTTTCTTCTTATTTTGGCAGTATGAGTAAGAAAGATTTGGTGAGAGAGAAAGAGATAAGAAAATGAAAAATGTAAAATCAAAATCCAACAAATTGCGTACAACTTTCTATGTATACTAAATTATATTCTAAGTGTATAAATAAAAAGCGAACGATCGCAATGTCATTGTAAAGTTATGGTGTTATGAGAAAAAAAAATGAATAAAATGTGAATGCACAAAAAATAAAAATTACGAGTGAATGAAATGCACCAGCAAGATATCATGTACACATATTGTAAAACACTTACAAAAATACAAAAACACATACACTCAAAAGCCAAACATACAAAAGTTCGTGTACATTTATTATGATTATTAATACGAGTAAGGAAACAAAAAAATAAATAAATAAAAATGAATTAAGCTACTCCAAAATTGAATAATTAATTGTAAAAGTAGGCAAACTGCGCGAGATGTTAAAATAAAAAAAAACTTTTATTTGCTTTGCGTCTCTTATAAATAATGTATTTAAACGACGGATGATAGTCATTGTAATAGTTGTTTATTATAAATGCGAAAGAACAAAAAAAAAAAAAAAAACAAAGAAGAGTCACTTATGTAGCACTCCATTGCTATACATTAAAGTGTTGATATTATACTCGTTCAAGTTCGAAATTTAATTTTATTGCTATTTATTCTTATCCTTCTTTTATACTCCTATGCAATTGAATTTTGTTATTTTGATCTTTAAATATTATACCTAGAATAATTATAGTCAAATAAAAACAGTAATTTATTTGTTACATCTTGATAAGTTGGACTATAAAAATTGTTTTTCTACAGTTTAATGATAGAGTACTGATTATTGATTTTTAAAATTTAAACTAACTTTTCATCGAGTTGTTGAGTTGTAAATGTATTACTTTTACTTTTGTTTCATAGACTGTTCTACTTTCTTTTCTTGTTACTACAATAAATTGATACCAATATGTAAAGTTTCAAACTTATTTTAACTATAGAAATGCATTACTTAAATAATAAAAAGAAACCTTATCACAATACTTATGGCCGAGGTTCAGAATCTGTTTTTTACGAAACGATAAGCCCAGCTTTTTATGTTATTCGATTTTTTGGTTTGGCCCCTTATGCATATCCCAAATGTAATAGACCACCTAAGCTACAAGTTGCCAACATCTACTGTTTATTTTCAATATTTTGGATGATTACTTATAGTTTTATTGTTTTTCGATTGTTACTAGCTTTTGCTGGCTCAACAGATTTTACCGATTTTATTAGACATATTGAACATATTAAGGTATGTTTTATTAATTATAATCAAATGAATAATATTTAACAATGAAAACAATTGTTTTTTATGCAGTGTGTTTTAAACTATGTCACGTCAATGGTAGACATTTCACTTGACATATTTAGACGTCGAAAATTTGTCGATATTTGGAATACAATTTTAAAAATCGATGATTCTTTTCGTTCAACTTTTGCTCCAAATTTAAAAACGACAAAAATTTTGCTTACATTTATGACGGTACTATCATTTTTTATGTGGATGTCAGTCAGTCAAAGTGGCCTACAAGCATTTCACGATTCATACATACGCAACGTTAGTTATCTTATCATCTACATAGGTTCCTACATGTCTGTTTTTAAATTTTGTAGTATGGTATTTTTGATTAATCAACGTTTTACATATTTGAGAAATATCGTACGTGAACAGCAGAGACTTTATGTAGAAAATAAAATTGAACTATCAGCTGCAAGTGATATTGTAAAGGTCAGATATATTTACCAATTGTTAAAATAAAAAAAAAATAAAAATAAACAATATTCATTAGTTGAATTTAATTGTTTTTAGAAAGTAGAATCATCGTTTTACGATTTGTTAAATGTTACTCAAAGTTTAAACGAAATTTACACCTGGTCGTTATTTTTCTTCCTATGGAATCTTTTCACTCATATCGTATGCAACATATATTTTATTATGCACCAGGTTGTACAAAATTTTCAGGAAAATTTAAAAGTAATCTTCTGTGAGTTAATATGGTTATTAGCTTTTATTTTTGAACTTTTACTAATCAACACCAACTGTCATCTCACTCCATTCAAGGTAAATCGATAATATTGTGGTATATAATAAATAGAACAATTGAAAGTGAGGCAAAATAAAAAAATTGATTATCTTTGCAGGCTAATAGCGTAGTACTCGCTTTTTTCGATTGGCGTAGAAAAATTTTTCAAAAGAATAAAAAAAAAGTAAAAATTTGGTTTTTCAATAATCAGGATTAATATATTGATCGGTAGCTCTTTTTAAATACGCTAAACTTATATGTTTCAGAATTTTGATAATACTTTGCATTTCTTAAATTATCCGACTTACTTTGAGGCGGCTGGTTGTTTTGATGTAAATTTACATTTAATAGCTTCGGTAAGTATATATTTTTACATCAAAGTAGAAAAAATTTTAATTACTGACAATGTATAAATTAAAAAAAAAATCTGTTCTAGATTGCTCGTTACACTACGACGTTTGTTGTTATTCTTTTACAGATATTCAATGATATACATTTTCAAAAAAACTCCTAGATCAATGTGTATTTATGTAAATCTTAAAATTCTAAATTTTTATAAACGTACATGCGTGTCTAAACATAGTAAACGATGAATAAATCAAGAGTTGTTTCATTTGTAAAAAAAAAAAAACTATAGTTTCATACTTTAACAGCTATACCTATTTCCCCTTTTACCACAACTTCTACATCATCCAGAACAAGACTTCATAAAAAAATTACCTTGCACTCTTTGAACAAAATTAGCCACCTCAAGAGTCCGTTGCACTTATAGATCAATATAATACCTACTTAGAAAATAACTACCCCATATACCTACAAGTACAGGTAGAAGTGCTCCGAAAGCTTTATATGTAGATATCTTACCATGCATACATATAAATCTGCTGAAAAAAAAAACTGTGGTTATTATCATATACTTACATATCTATACCTATTCCATTCCACGTGCTGCGTGTTATCCCACACACCGGCTTATATTATTCTTTATTATCTGTGCTGACGCGGTCTTCCGCGATTCGGGCACTCTACCGCGCATACACATCGCCACGACGACTACGTCAAGCAAAGCAAGAGTCAGATCAGAGCCCGCGATCTGTACACGTATACAACAATAAGTATAGGACCATACCCGAGAAGGCACCCACACACGAGCACTTGCAGCTCCCGCTGTATACGGTTTCTCTGCAGCAGCGTCGGCTAGTTTAGTTACGCGCAAGATGGCAGACGCGATACACGAGTTCGTCGGCAAGGCCGCGGAAAACATCACCGAGAAGGCAGTTAATGCGACCACCAAGATACCCTCGACACCCGAGGGTCAAGCCATAGCTTATGGAAGTCTCGTCGTCATGGCCATACTACCAATTTTCTTTGGCAGCTATCGTTCCGTGCGCCATCACAGGGAACAGAAGGTTAGTTAATGCTACTTGTCTATCTCTAGGCTCTGCTGCTACTGCTGTTATGGCTAACAGCTGCTCGCGATCTGAACTCTTGCATTATGGTTTATGATATCGGGTTTTTAATTCCTGGGCTATGTGGAACAGGTGTTGAGGTATCTGGAAATTTTTTGCTTGAGTTCGGATCGTGAGTAAAAATTGCGCCGGGTGAGAGGAGGAAAATAATAGGATGAGAGAGATTCTGTTTGACTTATGGGATGTTTGTTTCATGTACGTTGTTGTTGTTGATTCCTGACTCCAGGAACATTTTGAGACCAGTGGTGAGAAACCAGAGACCATGAGTCGCAAGGATGCTGCGATGTTTCCCTTGATATCCAGCGCGGCGCTATTTGGATTATATATATTTTTCCAGGTAAACACTAACAGCTGCTGGACTTTTAAATGTTGAATTTAAATTCATGAGATTTAATTCTTTTACAGATTTTCTCCAAGGATTACATCAATCTTTTGCTTACTGGTTACTTCTTTTTCCTTGGTATTTTGGCTCTTTGCCATCTGTCGAGGTAAGACCAAAAAAATTCAAAATCAGGTCACTAAGACTTTTTTTATAATTTACTACTGGGAGAAGATTAAAATTTTTAATTTTAATTTTTTGTAGTCCGCTTATTACTTCCTTGGTACCTGCTGCCATACCTAAGACTCAATACCATCTACGTCTCACCGAAGACACTGACGATGTTATTAACTATAAGTTTAATCTTCACGATATTGTATGTTTGATTTGTTGTTCTGTTGTTGGAGGATGGTATCTGTGGAAAAAGGTAATATTCAGTAAAAATTTTTTTAAACTGTAAACAAAGATTTTTGAAGATTTGTTTTTTAATAAATTGGTAAATATTAATTTACAGCACTGGATTGCAAATAACTTATTTGGAATTGCATTTGCAATTAATGGCGTTGAACTTCTACATTTGAATAATGTAGTTACTGGATGTATATTACTTTGTGGACTTTTTGTATATGACATCTTCTGGGTATTTGGAACCAACGTAATGGTCACAGTAGCCAAATCTTTTGAAGCTCCAATAAAATTGGTGTTTCCACAAGATCTCTTGGAGAAAGGACTCCATGGCACTAACTTTGCTATGCTAGGATTAGGCGATATTGTTGTACCTGGAATTTTTATTGCCTTATTACTTAGGTTTGATCACAGTCTTAAGAGAAAGTCAAATACTTATTTCAATGTAACATTTTTTGCCTACTTTATGGGATTACTCGTTACATTGTTGTTTATGCAACTCTTCAATCATGCTCAACCTGCTTTGCTGTATCTAGTTCCAGCATGTTTGGGAACTCCTCTTGGAGTTGCTCTTATAAAAGGCGATTTAAAAGCTCTATTCTCGTAAGTTAATTTTGTTATTTTTATAATTTACCAAATTAATTTATCTTGATAGTTTTTTAAACTATTTTAACATACTTTAGTTTATTTTAATAATTAAAAATTTCTACCATTTTTATTTTGTATTTTTTTTTTTTTTTGCATTAATGCTTATATTTTATCTCTTGTTTGTTTCAGGTATGAGGATCATCCATCTGATACTACTGAAGAAAAAGAGAAACAGACAGCACAAACAGATAATAAAAAAGAAAAATAAGTTACAATTATAGTAATGTGCGCATAATAAACGTGATAATGCTTGAAATGTAGGCAAGTTGAGTAAGCAAGTCTACATTTCATGCCAAGAATAATGGTTGATTTCTAAAAAAAAAATGTCAACTATGAGTGTGTGTATATTGATTGAGAAATTTTTATCAGAGTCGAAATGACTAATGAAGAGAAATTATGTTACCCTTATGTATAAATTTGATTTGTTTTTTTTCTTTATTTTCTTAACATTTTAATTATTATGTTTATATCTATCTATCTGATAGTTTTTAAAAGTAAAAGATTTGATTGTATGTTATGAAATGAATGAAATATTGCATTAAATTAATTACATTTTAGATTTTATATAAAGCACTTCAAATGTAGATTTTTTTTAAAATAGAATATTAATTTCAATATCAATGTAAATTAATTTACAGTACTTGATAATTAGCATCAAAGTTAAATTTTCAATTTATTAGGTATCCCTTTGTTGCGTAAAAAAATCATTCCAAATAGCTAAACAAAATTTTTATTTTGACAAAATCAAATTTTTTGTCACTTATAAATTAAAAACAATGAAGCTTTATAAATTTAAAGCTGCTAAATATAATTTTTGATTGAATGATTATTAGATGAGTTGTAAAATTTAATAATATAAGAATCTCTATTTTATTGAGATGACCCAAATAAACGTATTGTATAATAGTTTTTCATGAATATATTAAAAAATGATGTAAGATTTTTTAGTGATTGTATAGGCTTACTCTAATTTATGTAGAACAATCACTTTGAACAATTCTTGTATTGTACACCAAATACACTTGAAGCTTTGGTGTAGATAAAATAGATTTAAATTTTTAAATACTTTTATAACAAGTCTAAAAAAAAATATTAAAATTTTTAATGAACTTAACAGTTTAAAATGCTGTTTTTATACTAAGTTTACGCACAGAATCTGTTAACTAATCTTCCATAAAATTGTGAAGACTTATATGAACTCAAAATGCCAATCAAAAAAAAATAAAACTTTTTGTTATTAAAGTCTTTTAATTTTTATACCACTCTAGAGACTGACAAAACTATGATTGATTCCTGTAATTAAGTTAGTTAAACATGAGCGTTTAAGTAATTTTACAGTAAGAATGTATTATTACAGAAATAAAATTGTAATTGATAATTTAGCAGTGATTATTTTCAATTATTTTCTTATATTCTCACGATTTAAAAATGTAATAAAAATTGAAATGAAAATCAGTCACGCGCAGGTGAATATATATATATATATATATATATATATATATATATATATATATATATATTGATTATGTATGTAACGAGAAAAGAAATACGCTGTCGTCATAGGGTGATGTGACAACGTCGCTGTAGTCAAAATTAGTAAAGACTCTTATGGGAGATTGACTTAAAGGCGATTAAAATTATATATAAACAATTCTACAGCTTCAAAACTTTTGAAATTGCAAAGATTATCAATAATTTAGTGTTTTGGCAATACCACATGTGACTTTTAGTTCCAATATATTCTGCAGCTTTGGGAAGAAAAGTTTCATGCGGCTGTAATGAGGTGATGCTAGGGCCCTAATGTAAATTTACTAAGGTCCTGATTCGGCTTACCTAACAAATTAAATTTTTCGTTTGCTGTACCGGTATCAGACAGCATAAACTTTTTTTATTTAAAATTATAAATGCATGTCAATAACTTGTAACACTTTTAAAAAATTGCACAAATTATTGTCTTTAAAATATGTTAATTTTTAAGTTGTCAAAGTCTTTTTTAATTAATTTACTTTAATGCAGTTCTCCTAAAAGAGCCTATACTAATTTTGCCTATAGCAACGTTGCCACACCATTCTATAACTATGACGTCATCATGAAAACATCTAATACAAATGGCGTCTTTGGGTTAGCTGGCGTGCAGCGGTGCAGCACCATTTTATTTATTGTTAATGAAATTTGATTTTAATATTCACCGTGTAAACCTAAAAACACATTAAGTACAGCTAAGCAACTACTTAATAGCTTGCTTTTCGAAGACACGATTGATGAAAATAGACTTCAGAGGAAAGAGTCTTGCAACAGAAAACGAAATAGATATCCCAACCTGTTTTTGTTCACGTCTTTGATTAAATTTTAATTCCTGTCAACTCGTAGTATAAAGTAAGGAAAAATCAATTACATTGCTAATTTTTTAAAATTATCATAATAAAATGAATATTCGTTATTTAATTTATTTAATAAAATATAGAATTAAAGTATAATTTCTACTTTTAAATTAAAGTATTTTTACTCCAACAAGCCTTTCTCAAATCTCTTGACTTAAAACAATTTCTTTATTAAAGTTCTTTAAATTATAATAAGAAACAAATTAAAATTTTTCTATTTGCCATGTTGGACACCATACAAATAATTACTTTTTATTAAAATTAATCAATATTTTGAGTACTAAACTTTTTAATAAGACTTGAAAATTTATTTATTTTTAGCAAACTTATACTAACTACAAAAATATTTCATGAGTACTTATACAACTTAATTTAATAATTAATTTATTGTTGTTTTAGGTTACCAAGGTTAGTCAGATCATTCATGATGTTATCTGAGTATTCAGAAGCAAAAAAAAGCAGTGGTACTATCTGTCAACATATAAATGGACAGCTAACAGAAAGAGCATCTCAAATGCAAAGCATCTGTAATACAAAATTATACCAAGATGACATTTCCATCAGTCAGGTTATAAACGGACAGTTATCAGAAAGAGCATCTCAAATGCAAAGCATCTGTAATACAAAATTGGACAAGGATGACATTTCCATCAGTCAGCATATAAACGGTCGGCTATCAGAAAGAGCACCTATAATGCAAAGCATGTCTTATTCAGAAGTAAACAAAAATGATGTTTATCTATGTGCAGTTTGTCACGAAATATTTAATGATCCATACTTAGCAAAATGTGGTCATTCATTTTGCTTTAAGTGCATGACTGATTCAATCAAAAAATTAAATTGTTGTCCAACTTGTCAAAAAAATTTAACTTTGAAGGATATAGTTCCAAATGAACTTTTTAATCAATTAGTAATGAAGTATAAAAATTGTCGTAAAATATTAATTAATCGATTTCGAAAAAGTGAACAAGATACTGATTTTTCTGACATTAATGCACTGCAGACAATTCTCAAAAGATCTAAAGAATTGATTGAAAGCGGAAGTAGCACCTCTGAAAGTATATTGTTTTACTACGTTTCGTATAAACTGCGGAAGTTAGATATGGAGAAAAATACTCCAAACTTAAAACTCGATCTACAAGCCATTGAAGACATCTTAAATGATCTACGTAAGAATCCTCCAAAAGTTGAAGATGTTCAGATGCACCTTGATCAAGACACACCTCAGATGAGAGATCTGCGTGCTGAATTTATAGATATTATTAATTACATGGAGTACATTGAATCCAGGTCATAAGCAAAGATAAATAAAATCATGGATTGTCAATAAACCTGTCACTTCAAGTTGGTGAGCAATATTATACTGTTTGTTAGCTTTAAAAAAAAAATGAATTGTTCATTTTAAGTAATAATTATTACGTGAAAATTTCTTTTTTCTTTTACAATTTTGCTTTTTTGTATGATCTACTAGCTTTATAATTCTTAAAACTGTTATTTGTAAAGGTTGCCTTTATGTATTGAATCAATAAACAAAAATTAAACATCCTCAAATTTTCTAACGTCACACAAAGTTATTACTTATGTATATGTTTCTCTTTGAATTATAATGTATCACATGTTCTTGCAATTTTTGCGTCAGTTAAAAATTATTATGACTCGTCGGCCGAATCGGCTCATTTCACTCATAAGAATTAAAAAAAAAATATTTTCCAAATAATATTTCTATGGAACTTGATAGTTCAGTAATTAATCAGATGTCTTGCAATATTTGCTTTAAAATAAGAAGAAAATTATAAAAAAATATTTTTCAAGTAAGTATGTAATAATCTACATGAAATTAAAAATAAAATATTTATGTATTATTATATTATATTACTATTAGATAAAATTGCTATAAACAATATAATATTTAGAAACTAATTTAAAAACTGTGACGTCATAACGAATTGCTTTTTTTGCAAAGATTTTTTACATTATAAATAATATGTGATAATTCTTGCTGGTAAATTCGCTCTTTAATATTGACAAGATTAACAGACAAAAGAAAAATAAAAAAAAAAACAAAATTTGTAAAATGTAAAAAAAAAAAATATGAAAATGTTAGAAGTTGGTTCAGTGTATAAGTGATGCAAGCAAGGAGAATCAAAACTTATTGTTTTGCAAAATTGGTTTTGAGTACACAAATTGCAATTAATCAATAGTTAATTACTGAGAGTTGCAAGAAGTGAAAAGGTTTGATTTTTTAAGATATAATACGTTACTTAAATTTACACAATTGCAAACATGATTGTGAATTATCACATGTAAGAAAAAAATTGATTAGCGTACAAACGCAG